>VZRN01005622.1:6833087-6868591 GCA_013397935.1 Dasyornis broadbenti | reverse complement strand
AATGCCAGTTATTTCAAATTATGGATCACAGTATACAAAGCAGTTTAGCTCATAAAAGGTACTGGAGTGTAGTATCTAAACTGGAAATTGCAGACTTCCTTTATTAATTTGGAACTAGCATAATATATTAAATTTTGCTGAAGTTAACAGTAAGAAAAAAGTTAGGCAAGAAAGACAGTTGTAATTAGCTCTGGGAGAAGTAATACAAATGCAAATGAGTGTGATGACACTTCAGTACAGACATGTTGCACCAAAGAAAACCCAACCTGATAAATGTAAGCTCTGTGCAACCAACACAGAAGGAGGCTTTTTCTTTTCTTTTAATTTTGTCATTCCCTTAAGTTTGGATAAGTGTAAATATGTCCACTGTATACATATGTGTATAGATAAAGCACTTATGGAAGATGGGTCCTTATATAGGCCTTTAGGATTGAAAAAATAGTCTCTAAATTTATTGTTAAAAATCTTGGGTCAAGAATAGGCAGGGTAGCAGCTGTAAATCCAGGGAAATAATTATCCCTCTAGCCAAAGGTATGACCTACTGTTTCAAACTGTTGATACTGTGTTACTTATTTCAGATCTAACCTACATTAAATATACTTCATTAATTAAAATTCTTGTGGAAAACCAACCGTATTTTTTCCCAATGTTATAGAAATTAATGATGGAAACTAATTTTGGAGTTACACGTTACCTGTTACATTTCAGGTACTTCGTCCCTTATACACATTTCACTATTTCTCTGGCATTTTTTAAACAGCTGGATATATCAAGTACATAGGTTGTTGCTTCTGGTCTTTACCCAAACTGTAAGACAGAAGCACCGAGGCACAATTATTAAAAGAATTAATTTCCTTATGTTGTGTCCTCTGCTGGGCGGTGAGGAATAGGTGCACTCTACTGCAGCTCAAATCTGGTGCAACTAGGAGGTGTTTACCTGCGTCTTCCTGTCCAGGGCTCCATCAGCAATGTCAGTCAGAGAAGTGAGAATGGTTAATATGGGCACAGGACATTCCCAAGGCTGTTGCTATAACCCACAGTTACAGTGGACATTCAGTTGTCAGTCTTGGTAATGTTACTAAGCCGTGTACCATTGCAGCAAACTCAAAACGCCACATGTATAGTTTCTTTTTAGTTAATATGTAGACATTGGGTACAAATGTGTGTCCTTCCTCTCTTAAATGACCTTTGCCTGTATGCTGAGGACTGCCATGTGATCTGGGTGTTGCTCAAGCTACTGGAGTGCTTATGGTCTAGTTATGGTGTGCTATTCCTCCGAGTGGCTATGAATTTCAGTTGTACATTTTACTCTGGCATCTGAATGAATTAAAAAATATCTGTTCTCATGTCAAGTAGAGTTCTCAAAATCAACAGAGAAAAATACTTATACTCAGAAGTCCCTTCATTCCAATATTCCTAAATTAGGTAGGTTGTAAACATCAGAATGAATATGAAAAATTTCCACCAATCCTATTTCTTAAACAATAAGGAAAAGAAATACCATCATGGATGAAAGCCACATCTTAAGATGTTTTCACTGAAATTTAGAAGCATAAATCTTTCCAATGAAAATTTTCGTGCAGGTTCAAGTACTAGGTGGGTGTTATTACCTTCCTTTGTCCCTCCTTGACTTCTCGTTTGTGCTAAAATTAAGTTTCCCAACTGTGAGACGTCATCAGGCATTTTCACAAGTAGCAATTGAAATCGCTTAACACGCCTACAAAGCTGAAAGCCAAGTCATCTATTTAAAGAGTGTTTTGAAGTGGTGCTTTTCTTTGTTGGTTATCTGGGCAGTGGAGAAACAGTTCATCTGACATCAATTCCCTTGGAATATGTGGGTTTTTCTGTGGAATAACTTATCTTAATGAATGTGGGGAATTGGCATCAGATTAAATCTTTATCCATGGTTCAGCTCATTGGAAAAATTTAGGAGTGCTTTCAGCTCACGGGTTTTGTCTTTAAACATTGAATGTAGAGAACCTGTTACAAGGTCAGGTAGAAGTTACAAGGAACAACAAATGACCACCTATGAAGTCTTTACTGATGAAATATTTTGTGAGAAGGAGAAAGCAGTCTATACCTTTGGAGGAAAATGATCCCTGGAGCCCGAATACCTGTTAATCTGAGTATCACAGTCACAATATTTAATCTCTGATCTCCTCCTAGTGCATGTTTAGCTTACCCTGAGGGAGAGAAAAGTCTTGGCAGAAAACAGAACAGCACCAGCTTTTACGAAAGAGAGAAACAAGCACTGTGGCTACAACAGGAGCTGAGGCAGGAGTCACAGAAAAGCATAACATGACATCAGGGATTAAACTTGGATGAAAGTGGAAAAATAATGGCAGTCTTTGTCCAAAAAATCCCCTCAGTCAAGGTGTCAAAATGAGATATTGCTTTTATTACACTGTACTGATGCTCAGGCATTGATTTTTCTTTTATCTGCTGGTCTGCTTCTCAATCAGCAGAATTTCTTCATCAGCTCTACCTGGCACCTCACATCTTCATGGGATTTGACTGAGAGTCATGACGGGACTTCTGGAAGGTAGCGTGCCCTTGGCTGTGGGAAAAACAATATTAAATATTAATTATTAAATATTAAATACTATGTTGATTTTCACAGTATAATGTCTTCTCCTTTTCTAACCTGTTTTAAACCATGATTTGGAAAATAGCTTAATTTTTGTTTCATTCGGACATCTTTCAAAGCCCAGGGCCTCCAACAATCCTAGTTTTTCTTTTAAGCAGAAGACAAAAGCCCCTCAGCAATAAATCCAAACTGATGGCTGCAGAAGCATTTCCTTCCCTCTTCACACTGTAAACAAGAAATTTCTGTCACAAAAGTACAATAGGTAGAGCCTAGAATCAGGGATATAAAATATTGGATAGACAATGGATTTAAGATGGCACATTTTTAAGAAGCTTGGTCAGAATAATGACTTTTTCAGGTCACAGAGAATAAGAGTCTGCCTTTAAAGGTAGATGTTTCCAGCTCTTGTGGATCAGGTCTTTAAAATCACTAGATGCAACATGTTTATGCATAGGAAAGTTATTCAAAGAATTTCTTGAGGATTTTAAAATTTACTAGCCATTATGCTTTTTATCTTAGAGAAGCCCAGACAGCTAAACTCTGGAGAGATCCTTTAAAAGAGATGTAAGCACAATTCCAATAAATATTAAAAACTGCTAGACTACTCTCAAAACACTTTTTGGTAAATTATGCACTCTCTGAGCATATGAAGGTATGATTGTCGATATGGGTGGAACATTAACAGTCTCACTCCCCTGGGATTTATGCCTACTTGGATTTTGCATACTCAACAGGAAAAAAAGCCCTAACCAACTGTTTCCATCTCTGCTGGTACTCCCACTCAAAAAATCAGGTGATTTTTTGACTTCTCCCATTCTTCACAGTTATTCTGCCCTGATTTGTTGTTCTACAAATCCATCAAAATTAGTTTATCTCTAGGAGAGGAGATATACAGGAATGACTGTGCTAGTATTCCTTGTTAGTGGTAATAATGTAAAAATATGTAGTATTTAGACAACAATGTAATTTAATAGTGTATTAAATCATGATCAGATTTCTTAGCTATACTAGATGATGCTTCACTGGAGTGTATTAAAATAGATCAACCTCCAGCTAATTTAGTTTTTCTAAACAGCCCTGTACAATATTATTACAAACTTTTGTAGCTGTACCAAAANCCTATAAAAAATATATGAAAAGTTTTTAGAATAAAAAAAAAAAAAAAAAAAAAAAAAAAAAAAAAAGCAAAACCAAAAAAACAACAAACAAACAAAAAAACCACCCCAAAAATATAATGCCAGCAGGGACCAAAGTTGCTCTCAGGCACATTTGGAGATCCTGTGCATATCAAATAGCACAACTGGGACTTACTCTTTTGTTGGTGGTTAGGAGAGGTGTCAGGCTTTGATGAACCCACTCAGACTTTACCACCCTGCCTGTATGCACTGGAGCAGATCCCCAGGTCAGCCTGGCATCTCCCATCCCTCAGTTGCTCTCCATGAAGAGAGCAAGTCTGCTGACTGCTGCAAGAGACTGAATAGTTGATTTCTGCAGCCGTGCTCCCATGTTGGGGGAGCTGGAACGTGGTGCTTCTGCACTTGCTGGAGAACACAGGACTGCATGGTTCCCATCAAGTTCCAGCGGCAGTTCAACATTCCCATTTGTGTATGACGCATCCAGATATTTCAGAGTGGTTTTCAGTCATTAAATATACATATGACACTCATGCAGACAGTCATTATACCTGCCCTTCTGATGGGAGTGGAGATTTTCTTTTTTCCCCTTATTTTTTCTTGCTGAGTCAGAGCAAAGGGCACACCTTGAAAATTCCCCTGCTGAATTCCAGCACTGAAAAGAGAAAGTTTGGGTTAGAGCTTGTTTGCTGAGCCATAGAACCTGCCTTCTTCCTCCTAAGCAGCAGGCGAGAATGTGTCAGCACAAGTACACTTGCACTGAAAAGCCTTTATGTTGCTTTGGTCACCTTGGGGGGCTTGGAAGTCCTGCTTCCAACCTCACCAGACCAAAAGGCACTGGTGGAGTGTCTCTATTCCAATTTTGCTTCCCCATCCACTAAAAAAAAGTAAAGAGATGCTTTAGCCAAAGTGTTTGAAGTCCCTGAAGGAAACAAACATAAGTTACATCAACCTCTGTGGGCTTCTGATGTGTGTTAGAGACAAACCAGACCACAGCAGCATGTCCAGGACATGAAAGGTGGGCAAGTGATACACAACATCTTTTATTTCTTCCTTTTACAGAAATTTAATTATCTTATCTAATGTAGTACCCCCCTTTCTCCTTTAAAGGGTTACACAAGAAAATACATCTTAAACCTCACCATTTTCTAATGTAACTGTAGAGTGGGGAAAAGAGATCAGAATAACAGATGCTTCAGAGAAGTGCAGACGTTTAAGCAGTGTGTTTTGTCCCTACTCCTTTTTCTCTGCTCTTTGTTGTGGACCCTCATTTTAGACATGAGTATTTCTCACAGGGTTTTGGGGTTTTTTTCGCTCTAATCTTTCAGTGTTATTCTTCATATGTCTTTGTGAACAAAATACTTATCATCTGAATTTAATTTAGTACACCTTCCTCTTTGTGATGGGCTGCTATTTCAGAGGGTACAATGCCACTATTAATCATCATAAAGAAAATGCATGAAAACAGTCCAAAATATGTGTCAGGCATTTCAAGGTGATGGATGCACAATAGATGGCCCCATTATTATCACTCAGTAACTTGAAAACTTTTGGTCCTCACATTTTCTCACTTTAAAACATCATTAACTTGTTCATGGGATTCAATACTTTGTAAAAAATGTATTACTCTTCTAGTCACTTTTTCCTCATCCTTTGTGCTGTATTGGCAGAGCTAGTTACCTGAAATATCTTAATGCATTTTAGGTTTACTTCTCAGTGTATGAGATAGCAAAGAAAACAAAAGAAATGGTTTTATGGAACAAAAGTCAATTATATTGATTTTGATCTGTTAATGCAAAAGCAGATTGCATGAGTGATTGTAATTAGGCAATTTATGTATATTGGTCACAGTTTTATTCACTTCTTGGATATTTTCTCTTTTGTGAATCAGAAAGACTTAAAGACTAAAATATCTGTGTTGACTGAACGCGGCTGATACTCTTCTTCTTTTAAGATTATTACAAAAGTTATACAAACACAGTGAGATTGACCACTGCAGCCCACAGATATTCCCCAGTCAGATCATTCCCATGATCTAGTCTAACCATTTGTGAAGTAAATAACTCTAGTTTCCACAGCTGTCTTCTGCTCTCTACAGTGATACAGCCAATTCCTGTATCAGAGCCTATCATCTGAACAACAGGATGAAAAATCTTAGAAGCTAAAGTCATCCAATATTTAAACTTTTTATTGCAAAGGAAGGATTTTTTTTTCATGTTGGGAAAAAACCCTTTGTAAATCTTAATGAAATTGTTGTGAAGGTTCATAGTGTTTCATAAAAGTGAAATGGATAAGTTTCAATACAGAAAAGAATAGAAGAAACTATCTTTCTAACAGGCCAGCTTAAAACATATTTGCCTTCATTCAGGAACCATTAATTCACAGTTACAGTATGCCTGTAGGTAATTTTTTATTTCTCCTAACAGAACATGTGTTGTTTTCTTTAAAACATCAATCTGATGTTAGAAAAATTCAATCTTAAAAATATTACAACTCTTACATTTTTCACTTTAAATTTTAATCAGAGAGTGTGGAAGAATCAATAGTTACTTAAACTTTGACAGGTTCTGAAAGCAAACTTGATTATAAGTTAGTGACTTAATGATTTAGTACGTTACTGAATAATCAATAATTGCTAGCTGATGTTCTGAATCACTCTTACTAAACAGGTTTTGGAAAGTTTGTAATTGCACCACAGAAGTTTCTGGCAGGCATGCTGAACTGAAGAAGACATCATCTGAGGAGTTACAGAATATAGGTAACAAAGTAGCAGGCCTTAAAAGCCAGAATGACCTTCTGTCTCTGGTCCGGAAGAAACCTTGGGATTAGTAAAAACATCCTGGTCACAGGGGAAGTGAAAAGAGTGCATTATGGGCCTGTGCCCTACTGGACCTGTCAGAGATGAGAAACGCTGTTTTTTACCTTAAAAGATATTGTTTACCTGTTGCCATAAAAGGTAAAATTGTAAACCACAATAGTTAATTGGAGCACTTTGTAATGTAGAACTACTTCCTGTTCATGCTGTAGTATATAAGGAATTTTCACTGCGCAATAAACGTCTTTGCACACCATCGTGTTGTGAAGTCCATGCCATTCAACCCCCGATAATCATCAATGACCCAGACAGTGGGGTGAGAGCAAGTTTTGCAGATGACATCAAACTGAGTCTTGCTGTTGACACACCTGAAGGATGGGATGCCATCCAGAGGGACCTACACAAGCTCAAGGAGTGGCCCATGGGAATCTCATGAGGTTTAATAGACCCAAGTCCAAGGTGCTGCACCTGGCTCGGGGCAACTCCCAGTACCAATCCAGGCTGGGGATGAAGAGATCCAGAGCAGCCCTGGGAGAAGGACTTGGAGCTGCTGCTGGGTGAGAGGCTGGACATGCCCCGGCCGTGTGCACTGGGGGCCCAGAACCCCCCGTGTGCTGGGCTGCACCCAAAGCCCCGTGGGCAGCAGGGCAGGGAGGGGATTCTGCCCCTCTGCCCCGCTCTGCTGAGACCCCACCTGCAGTGCTGCATCAGCTCTGGGCTCCCAGCACAGCAAGGACAGGGAGCTGTTGGAGCCAGGCCAGAGGAGGCACCAAGGTGATCAGAGGGATGGAACAGCTCTGCTGTGAGGAAAGGCTGGGAGAATTGAGATTGTTCAGCCTGGAGAAAAGAAGGCTTTGGGATGACCTGATTGTGGCCTTCCAGTACCTGAAGGGATCCCACAGAAAAGATGGAGAGAGACTATTTACAAGGGCCTGGAGTGACAGGACAAGGAGAATGGTGTTAAACTGAAAGAGAGTAGGTTTAGATCAGATATTAGGAAGATATTCTTTGCTGTGAGGGTGGTGAGGCACTGGCACAGGAAAAGCTGTGGATGCCCCATCCCTGGAGGTATTCAAGGCCAGGTTGGATGGGGCTCTGAGCAATGTGGTCTTGTGGAAAGCGTCTCTGCTCATGGCAGGGGGTTCCAGCCAAACCGTTCTAAGGTTCTATGATTCCATAATGTGCAGAGGCTTCTGATGTCACAGGAAGCTGTGTTCCAGTGATGGATTTGCCATCTCAGTTGAGCCATAGCTGCCTCCAAGCTGACAGATGCCCTGGATTATCTGTCCTGTTCCGGGTGGGAGTTCATGGCTTTTCACCTTCTGTGCTCAGAGGCGGTGGCTGCCAGCTCAGAGTGAGGAACAGGAGCTCTCCGGCCCAGCAAGGGCAGCACTGGAAACCTCTCCTGTGGTATGGGCCTTGTTGTGCTGCTCTTGTATTGCCTCTGAATTTAAACAGGCAAAATCTTATCATTACACTGTGTAAACAATCCTGATACTGCAGGGAGGTCCTCATCAGATACTATCTGGTTCCACAGATGGCCCTCTGAGGGATCTTGTGTTTGTAAAGTCTTTGGTAATGCACTAACAGAAATGAGGTTAAAAAATACAGTCTTTGTAACGACAAAGTAAGACATCAGTGATAAATCCAATTATTTTAAATGCATCAGACCAGGTTCTGATTTCAGTTACGTGGATATAAACAGGCCTGCTGGTACCACAGGCTTTTGTGCATGCAAAGAAGATCAGAATCTCGTCTCAGGGATGTAAAATGCATCCAGTTTAGGCTTTGTAATCTCTATTAGAAAAATTGTCTGTCTTTAGCGTTTCCTTAGACATCAACATTCAAAATATTTATGAGATATTTTGTGGGTTTGTTGATTTTTTATCAGGAGTTTGGGGTTTGATTCCCCCCCCCCCCCTTTTTTTTTTTCTTTGTGCACCACTATATAACTCCAAGCATTTTATGTACCTGCTAAAACTCTTGTATCATATTGCCATTTCAGAGAGATCTAGCTGTTGTGTGAGGCTGGCTGCATTAACAATGGCCAGAGAAGTCCATTTATCCCTTCGTGCTGTCTATACCAGATATTTCATAGGTGCTGTGTGGAGAGGAAATCTGTCCTTTAAATATACAGTTAAATTACTAAATTCTACTTCTTCTGCAATGGTAACTTCCACTTTTTTGAAGCAAGTGGCATTCCCATGATTTGCCAAGAAGGTGACATGTTTGGTTTTTTTGTCATTTGCTAAAGATTTATGGAGTGCATGCTTCCATAAAATAAACACTGTTTTTAAAAATATATAGCTTTATAGAAAAACTTATAAATCAACTACAATAAAAAAGGATACTTAAGTCTACATAGTTGATATACCCAGTGTTTCAAACAAGACAAAAGCACATAACGTAATCCAGGCAGTATCAGAAAGAAAGCAAGATACATGTAAGTTATTGCCACCCCCAAAACAAATTCTGCAAAGCCCATGGATTTTAATGGATCATGCCATTGAGATGGCAACAAATCTCTGGTAATGCAGCTGAGAGCCTCCCAGCTTGTCATGCCAACACTACTTCAGCAGAAGTCGCATCTAAAACAAACTTCAAACTTTGTTAGAGTCCTTTCTATGACAGATTTATCCATGTTCCCTGATTTTCTGCCAACTGACTGCACCTGGTTCACTCTAAATTAGTTACAGTTAATTGTCAATAAACGTGAAGAAGGTCCTCTTGCCATTTTCTCTTGGCTGTGAAGCTGGCAAGTCTCATGGCTATTTATCAGGTAGAGTTATACATGCAAGTTTAGAGGAGAAAAAGAAAGAGTAAAATAGAGAGTGGTGCTAATTTTTTTTCTTTTCTTTTTCCTGTGTGAGTTTTGGTGTAGGAAATGTGTGAGCACAGCTGCATTAAGGTTCAGATGTTATTTAATTCAGCTGAGTCCTGGTTGGAAGGGCTATAAAAGGTGTATGGTTTAACCTGGGCTTTTTTTTCCACATGTGGAGGGAGGATTGTTGATTTAGAATGAGTAGGGAGAAGGAAGTGCTGTAGGTAAGTTTTTATTTCCCTGTTAGTCAGGTGTTTGTTTCTCTTGTAGCAGATTTGGAGGATAATATAAAAATAAATTCTTTTCTGTGGCGTTAGAGTGATCAGGAATTTTTTTGTCCCTTTGGAGGATGTGATTTGTATATCTCTTAGCTTTCCTTCAACAGATCTTGCAGTGACAAAAACTTGCTTTTAAAATTATTTTGTTTTGTAATTGTAATTGCTTTTCATCTCTTCACAAGATAAATAAAGGAAAAAGGTGAAGAAGAGGACTTTTTCCTGCCCTCTGCTGACCTATTGCATCTGCTGTTCCTATTGATTTGACATACTTATGGCTTGATTCTGTTCCTGGTCATTTTATTTCTGTATTTGAGGGGCTGTAGCAGCCCTGGTATAAACCCAAATGCTGTAAAGGTTAATTACAGCCTTGCACTTAAGCTTTTTTTACTGCAATGTAGTCTCTGTTAGAAGACGTGTTCTTTAATTAAAAAGTGTGTTTATTTGAGGAAAACCTGTTTGTCTGCACCTGTGTGAGAAGTGAGGCTCAGGATTCAGAGGGGATTAATGGTTTTAAATCTGAGGCAGTTTTCCGCTTCTGTAATGAAAGTGTTCTGTTGGACTTTCCTTGGGAAATGGAAGTTCTAGTTTGAACTTTCAGTTACATGTGTGTCAGTTACTGTTCTTTGCTTCTTTCCCTTTATAAATTATCTCACAGAAGACAAGAAATATGACACGAATAATATCTATAGAGCTTAAATTCCCTCCCTCTCTTTGCGATTTTGTGTTGTGAAGTGCACAGCTTTCACGCAGGCCCTGCATTCTCTTCTGCCTCACTCTTTCTTTCAGGGGTGGTTCCTGTGTTGTGAAGAAAATGGTTCTTGGATCCAAAATAAAACATGACCATTTTTGCTTCCTTTGTTCTCAGTTGGAATACTGTGGATACAGTGTTTAGGCTTCCTCCTAGTAAGATGGCTGGTTTTCTGTCTGCCAGTTTTGAGCTTTCAAGCCAAAAAAGCTTTCTTAAAAGTTAAACGGTTACTAGTGAGGTTCTGATATAATCGCAGAACAGAAATGATTTTTGTTGGAAGAGACCTTAAAGACCATCTGGTTCCAACCCCCTGCCATGGGCAGGGACACCTTCCACTATCCCAGGTTGCTCAGAGTCCCATCCAACCTGGCCTTGAACACTTCCAGGGATGGGGCTTCCACAGCTTCTCTGGGAAAACTGTGCCAGGGCCTCACAACCTCAAAGTAAAGAATTTCTTTCTAATGTCTCATCAAAACCTGCTCTCTCTCATTCTGAAGCCATTCTCCCTTGTCCTATCTCTACATACCCTTGGAATAAGTAGCTCTGCAGCTCTCTTGTAGCCTTTGGTACTGGAAAGCATCTTAATGCTTTCTTAGTTGTAATATTTATATTACAGCTAGCAGGGCTGTAGATACAAATGCCAGCTTTTTGTGGAACTCTAGCTTTCTGTAGACACAGTCAAAACAAGAATTATCTTGGACATTTTAATTAATAGTAAAGTAGGTAAATAACTAATTGAATACCATCTGTTTGCTTGGGCTGAGAATCAAGAATGTGTCTGTTAGTTTGAGGAAAGAATATTCATGAAACAGAGTATCTCTTTTCCAAGATGCTGATTTTACAAAACTATTTCTTTGGCCTTGCAGCAGTGAAGTGTGTCTGTTTCTAGGGCATTTATTGAAAATTTATTGTTCTATGCTTTTGCTTTGGAATTCCCATTTTCAGCTGTTTGCTTCTCCTTTCCTCTGGGAGTTAAGTAGTCCAAAAGGACAAGGCAAAAACAAACAAATCTTTTTAGCATCCCTTTCTCTCTTCCCTCCTTATGCCTGAGAGGGGACAGGGATGAACTCTGTGTGCTGGCTGGGGAAGGCACTGTTTTGCTGTAATAACAACTGCCCTAGGGGTCCTCAAACAAGCTCTTCACAATAAAATTGAGGTGTTTGCGACAATGGGGAGTTTCCCCTGTGCAAAAGGGTTACCTTCCACAACTGGTTTTGAAGCAAAAGACAGTTTTCATTCTGAACAGTTACAGGAAGTGCATGGGCAGATACTTTGTCATCTGGGCTGGTCCTTACAGCACTAATTAAATGCAAAAGTGAAAGTTTGGGGGTCACAACAAAGAGGAAGGATTATTCTACTCCCCTTTAACCAAGCAACCAAAACCCCCTTTTGTAGGAGCTTCCACTGCCTTCCTTTCCTCCATATGTGGGGACAGGTGAGAGGGGGAAACTGAAGTATAACATTCTACATGTCTTTTGTAGTATTCCTTAGGTTTTTATCGTGTAAATAATATTGGGGTTCAAGTTGCATAAGGCCTGAGATATGTTTCACTGGAGATTATAGATCAGAATTGAGGATTATGGATTACAGAGTATAATTTCAGTTGAACCTTTTTTTATGGATGGGTGCTGCATCCATGAGTTTGGAAAATAGCTTTTTTTAAAATGAAAATTACTATACTAGCAGTATTAAAAATATGCTTAATCATACACTTCTGTTAGTGTAGTGTTTTTCCTGTTTGTTGTTTCAAGGTGGTTTTTATTTATTTTTTAGTTATTGAAACACTGTTCACAAGAATTTTCTACCTGTTTATAGTGGAGAAAACACAAGAAGTTTTACAATACTATCTTGTTTTTAAAAACTACTTATGGAATTGCTGCAAGATTTTCCACATGTTGGATGAATTTCTCAACTGTTCATATACCAATTTCTGTGATATGCTTTAGACTAGAAATGACATTCTATTTTTTTCCAGCCAGTCCTGTGTAATTGGTACGGTTCTGACAAATCAGTATTTGATTAAACAGATCTTCTGAAGGAGCAGACCTGAGTCAGAGTGCTGTAAGAAGAGGTGTGGTGGGGAATAATAAATAGGTAGTTGTTGCCGATGTCAGTGGTGTTGCCCAGAGAAGCTGGGTCTGCCCCACCCGTGGAAGTGCTCAAGGCCAGGCTGGATGGGGCTCTGAGCAACCTGGTCTAATGGAAAGGTGTCCCTGGCCATGGCAGGGGGTTGGAATGAGATGAGCTTTAAGGTCTCTTCCAACTCAAATCCTTCTATGATCCGAAAAATGTGATGACTGGAAGACACAGTTGGTCCCTAAAAGCCCACAATGAAAAACAGCTGCTAACCAACTCAGTGTTGTAAAACCCAAGCTTTAAAAAAAATCAAGTTTTAAGTTATTTGAGGGATTCTGCCTCTGGAAGTTTTCTATTGCATACAATAAGGCTTCTCAGAGACTCACTGAACTGCTGCTTGTTCAGGACCCTTAAACCTGGCTGGATTTGTACATGGTTTTTATTTGTGAAGTTCAGACCCTCTGTGTGAAAAGAAGATTCAAGCATTTTCAAAGCAGTTTATTTTGATTTTGTAGTAGCCTTTGAGGTGACAGTCTTGAGCAAACAGTCAGGGAGGTTCCAAATGAAAAAGGATTTTTACTGGTGTGTATTTATTAAAGTAGAGTTATAGATGTGTACTGAGGAAATTTATGGAAACTTTTTGCTTTCCTTCACCCAAAGCTATATTTCCCAAGAGTTATAACTAAAACATTCAATAATATTTCTTTGTATAGCATCCAATAATGCAATGGCTGGAAGACAAGGAAGTGGTGGAGTAGCTGGGTGTATGCACTGGATATTAGCAATAATTCTGATGCTGTGGGGCCACCAGATCAGTGGACAAGGACAAGGTAAGTGAAGATCTTTTACTGCTGTTTGCCATTGGCACAATATTGGTTAGAGAAGCAAGGGTGTATGATCAAGGGCTGAACTTCTGTGAACAGCTGACAAGAAATAAGAATATAAAAACCTGAAGTACTTCAGTTGGGAAGTCAAATGCTGTTTGGAAAAGAATGTCTTGATGTCTTCAGGGATTATCCAGGTGCTTGAATCTGTTTTCTTGTGCTCAGTGATTGAAGTGTGCTTTGAAATAAATCTTCCTTTTGTAAGTGATTTGTTGTTGGCTCTCTAGGTGTGAAGTAGTTGTTTAGGAGATTATAGACATGGATGCTTTGTGTTGTTTGGCTGTGATATCTGCAATGAACCTGCAATATTCAGAAAGGCTTTTGTGGCCATGCTATAAATAATTTCCCTGTTGCATTCCTGTCTCGCTGATGGTGGTGCATAATAACAGCTGTAGGGATGCAGACAGGCAAAAAACTCAATTATTCTTGGGTTTCAGTTTTGAAAAATGAAGCATTATTGTGTGTTTCTCATCTGAAGGCTGTATCAGAGGGCTGGGAACAAGAGAGGTAAAACCAGGCTATTGTATTTTTTAATATATATTTAGTATAAAAGATGCTTGTATATTTTTAAACTGGGGAGGAAGGAAAACTTACCGTTTTGAGGCACTGAAATTAAAGGGAAGTGGATAGGCTTTCCTTTTTGAGGACTTACTTTATCAGGTCTTCAGGAAATACATGTTACATGTGAGCTGAGATTTTCACATCCTTAATTTACATCTCAAGTGGGGGAAATGGTGTACATGCTTTGACTAGAGCCTATTTGTTCTCTATGATTCTAGTCACTGGCTACAAGGATGGTACTGGCTAATGTGTGCAGCCTGTGCTAGGTCCATTTTCCCAGGCAGTTTGGGTTGCAGGGAGAGTTCCTGGCTCTTGGAAGGATCATGGTGTTCACTCTTGATTGGTGCAGTTGTGGAGATAGGAATTGGATGTAAACTGTGCACTGTAATCCTGATGGAAACTTCTGTGGAGCTTCTGCATGTTGCGTCCACAGATCCTAAAAGCCAGTCTGGCAGCCTGGAGAGGACTTTAGCAGGGAGCTGTCATGAGTGTTTTGCAGCTCGTCACCAGACAAGCTTTTCTGTGGTATAAATGGTACTTGTACAGAAAGGAGGTCTTGCTGTGCTCAAGTGTCCATTTTGACATTATAGTCTTTGACTTGGAAAACCAGCTATGTTTGAAGACTGACTGTTTTGTGGTGTTGTGCTAAAATGTGACAGGTGTGGTAAATTTTTCAGTTTCATGAAATACTGGTGAATGACATTGGTAAGAAACACGGGTAGAGTATCTTGAAGAGTTTGTTTTCAAAGTGGGTGATGTGAGGGCACTTGTGCTGTGGAATATTCTTTATGTGGCTCTAAACCCTCTTTGAGTTTCTGCCTGATGACAAGGTAACTTTGATCTGTGAACTGACCTTTAGTCATGTCGTTCTATGTGTTTCTGTTTTCTAATAATTATTAAATTATAACTTAGAAAAATGAAACATTTCTAGTATGACAAAACACTCTAGAAAGCAAAATGTCTTCCTAAAATTAGCACTAACCCTTACTGAGAAAGGGATATGAACCACCATAATGTTATTTTGCTTTAATTTTAAGTAACTTTGCTAGGTTGTTATGCAGCTTTTGAATATTAAATACCTCCAAGCAGGTCTAGTATAATAAAACTGGTTGTTTTTCCATCTTGGTAGACTTTGTACTCTATTGTGATGGAACTATAGTGTAGATTTTTCGGCATACACTTATTGCAACTGCTGTGCGCTGCTTAAACCTTCACTTGAGAAATGTGACCTTCAATGGCAATGAAGTAGTAAATTATAAACAAGAACAAGTAATTTTTGGCATAATTACATACACAGGGTATTTTAAAATTGCAAAATCTCTAGGTTTCCGGATATATCTGTAATTTTGCTGTGGGTTTCTGTTAACACTTTATTTTTCTAAAGTAAAAAGTAAAGCCCTTTGGGCATGCCTTGCAGGAACCTGAGAAATGTAATTTCTGATTAATTTCAGTAAAATTAATATTAATTATAAAGTTTGGTTATTCGGAGTCTATCAGGACAATAAAATGAAGAAATAATGATTCTGTGTCTGGGCATAGAACCAAAAGGGTTTAAAAGCCATATGGCTGCATTTAAAGAAAACAGCTTCTGAGTCACATAACTTCAGCATGAGTGGGTTGCTATGGAAGTTAGAAAGAAATCAACATTTGTTCCACTCCCATTTCCAATATGAGTAGTAAACCCAAACTGAAAACCCTTTGTTTTTTAACAACTCTTTCTATCTGTCTCTTTTTACACATTAACCCAACCCAGGAATTCTTTGTTTTTTAAAGTCCATGGGGCTGCACCTTGCTCTATTCGTGTGTAGTTTAGGACTAGGCACTTCAGTCTACCCAGTGTAAGTGTCCTGTAGAGACTGGAGTAAGGAAGACACTGTTTTAATTTATTTTGCACTCTTGCACAATTGACAAATGTGTCATTTTTAGCGTTTTGTATCCATTCTGCTTTTCTCACTTACCTGAATATTGCAGGCTTACTCCTCTGTCTTCATAGGAGTAAATATATTTTGCCTGTATTTTGTACACATAAATAATTTTAGAAAAATACTTATCTCTCTAACATTGAGCCAGGAGTAATTTGAAGAGTATTTTGAAACAGACTTGTTTTTCTTGGTGAACTTAGAAATCATATATCTGGAAGTCTAAAGTTACTTGTACAATAAACAGGCAATTACTGTTCAGTGCTACCCACAAATACTGTTAGTATTGATATTTAAGGCAGAAGATGAATAAGGAGTCCTGGAATCTAATAATGTTCAGACTTGTAAAAGAAGTGCATGTTGCTTAATATCTGGAATTTCACTGCTGTATAGATGAAGCAGGTGCTCCCTTTGAAGCTCCGGAGATGCTGGATAAAACAGTGTCTGCTCTCTGAAGAACGCAGCAGCAATGCTGCTGTTCTTGGATTCATGCTTCCTGCCCAAGAAGAGCCTTTCAAATTTTTTTTTTTTCAGAGCTGTCAGGGTACAGTGTTGACAGGTTGCTTTATTTAATGATCAAGCATAAAGGCTGTGCAATGTGCTACAGCCAAGAGGCTTCAGAGCTCAAACAATGTGCTAGAAAGCCGTGGGTGTCGCTGGCTGGCCAAGCTCTGACCCCCTGCCTGCAGGAACTTTTTTCCCCCCAGCACAGGCCTAATAGGAGAAAAGCACCCTGACTTTAGATTTTAAACAGTGTTGTATGTAAGGATGTCATATTTTTGGTTTCTTTTTGCATTTTGTACATTTAACCAATGATAAAGCAGGTCACACTCAGCCAGCATTATGGCTAACTTGCAATATATAGGCGTGTATGTCAATGTACCTTCAGAAAGAGAAGAGGGGAGTCTTTGCTGCACTTCAGTCATAAGGTGGGTGCTTATAGCTGAGAATAAGCATTCAAATTGCCTCCCTTTCACCTTCTTTTGTCTGTGCTGTTGACAAAACCCAAATGTTCCCCAAAACACACTTCAAAACCAATAACGATGTCTTAACTCAGTTGTGAAATCCTGAGACTGCTGTGCCTTGTTAATAGCAGTAAGGAAGGCAGATTGAGGATACCTGATATTTCTTCCCAAACTCATCCTTAGTGACTTGTTTTGACTCTGAAGACTAAGCTGTGGTGTCTATTGCCAACCACTGCATGTTTCTGGGCTAAAGCAGCTGTGTGTAAGTATCTTTCTCTAGCTCAGCTGTCTGTCTGACAAGGTAAGGAAAAATATTTTGTGTGTATGGAGTGTGTATGTGTGCACATATACAGTGGTATAATACTAAATGACTGGCAGTGATTTTTGGCTTTAAAAAATGTAAACTACCAGAGAAGTAAAAACTATGTCTAGAAAGTGAGAGTCTTGGAACTGGTTCCTAATTTCACCCCTCAGCTCATCTTGAAATGCTACATGGGTGCTATGGTGCCATGATCTGCATCCAGCACTGCCAAGCGGCCCAGTGCTTGTGTGTAACCTGGCTTGTGACTCCCAGTGGGAAGAGGAGCAGCCCCATGGTGACATGGAGTGGGATCCAGGTGGCACTTCTGCCTCAGGGATACAGCCCAGACCAGCCTTGTGCACAAGGAGCTCATCCAGCTCCCAGGCCACCCAGCCCATCCAAAGCCTGTGGCAGAGCCCAGCAGGGCAGGATGGGTTTGCATGCTCAGAGGAAGAAAATTCTATTCCTAGTTTGAGTCTCTGTCTGTGCTGATGCCTTGAAATATTAAACAACTTTTTGGGCTGGCAGTATATGTAGGAAAAGTTGCAATTGTTCTTTAAAAATGATACATGCATTTGCAGACATATTAGAACACATCATCTATTCATATGTAATGTGTATTTTAAAAATGTGTTGTATTTTGGAGAATGTGTGTACTAGGGCAGGTTTCATGTGAATAATCTGGCATTAATGGGATTATCACAAGACAAAATTTGTGGGGTCAGTCAGTACCCACGAAAGCCACAGCAAGATGGGAACCCTAAGACTGTGTTGTATTATTCATGCTGGAAAACTTTATCTGGAAAGCAAGCATTTGGGATATGACAACTGGGGAGAGAGAGAGAGATCAGAAGGCAGAAAACTCCTGTACCAATTTGTGCATCATCCTGTAATTGCACCCCAACTCTACTTAAATATACTGTAAAACTTTGATTTAAAGGAAATAATCTCCTACTATTCATATGTCCTTTTAGGAAAGTAGGTACTAATGAAATACATGTGTACTTTTAACGTCTCTCCAAAGATTATCAGGATGTGTTGTAGAATATATGAAATTGTTTTAAGGTAATCAGTTCATATCCTGTGAATGAAAATGAAACTTGTTCCAGCAAAATAAAACTAATCTGTTCTGCTCTCCTGTGAAGGATTTTTTTGCAGAGAGCTGCTGAACACTCCCTTGGGATCCTGCATTGAGTCTGACAGACTTGTGCTTGGGTCCAGTTTTAGATGGAACCCAGATGACAAGCTTAAACGGTCTTTGCTTGTGCACTGCCACCTGTTCTAAAAATTCAGGTGGTATAGTAGGGACAAGGCAACCAAATTTCTCCAGACATGTTGTGTTACATTGTAGTTATTCCTTCTGTCTTGGTGCTTCCTCACTGTGGCTTTCTAGTGGGTATTTGAGTTAAGTGATGAAGAAAGTAAGTAATGATGGGGCTAAGACCTGTGTCTGTATCCACATTGTAGGTGTGTGAAGGCATTTAGAGACATTTGAATCAGTTCTTGGAAACAAAAAGCCCAAAACCTTTCTGCCTATGCAAATTGGATGCTCCATTTTATAGGTGGAAAGTTGGTTTGTGTATACACCTATGCATTAAAAAACAAAACCAGTTAGAACTTCAAAGAAAAGTCTTATTTCTGATTCAGCAGCCTGCTTTGGAAGGCTTTGGCTTCAGTGAAAGAAGCATCAGCCTTAATGCAGAGTGACTTCTGCTTGTCTCATAATAATGTTCTCAAAATACATTTGAAAGCTCAGGATCAGCATGTACCTTTACCCTACCAAAGTACCAGGAGTTTTTTATAGCAATTGAACATGATTTAGTACTTAACCTTTATCTCTTGTGCATTATGCAGCTTTGCTAATGGATAGCAACACTGTATTTTGAAGGGAGCATTTGTTTTGTTTTTAACGGAATGGTTAATGGTAGCCACTTTAAAATTGGCAAGTAGCCTTTTAAAAAAAAAAGGCTGTTAACCAATAATATGTTAATTTTTTTGAAAAGAGATTCTGGTTTGCCTAGACAACACCCTTTGCAGAAACTCTTGATGGAAAAGAAACCAGGAGAGTGTTTCTTTAAGGTATTATCTCCTTGTGTGTGTACCTGCCACAGGTACTGGCTAATTGAAATGTGAAATCTAAACCAAGGCAGCTGCGCATACCACCTTGTAATGCAGCTGAACTTCTGCATGAGCTGTGGAATTTAAATTCAATCAGAAGGCATGCTTTGCTTTCAATCAATTATATTTCCATTTGTCGTAAATCCTTCTTGCAGGCAAAGACATTGCACAGTTAATGTAATCTACAAACACTGAGTTTTTCTTTAGCATTAATCTTCATGGACTTTCACAGAAAGTAGAAGTTATTAAGAATGCAGACATTGCTCCTTGTGGCCAATGATCCGAAAATGCCTTGCCTATTTCAGAGACATCAAAAGTAACTCAAACAGCAAACAATTAAACATGAGACATCATTATAGATTCCACTACAATGTAATTCTCAAAAATCATACAACAGGATGGAGGAATACTTTCAGCATTAAGAACAGGAGGTGATAACTTGAGCAGAGTACGTATTACTAATGAGGAAATAGAAAATTGTGGTAATAGTGCTAAGTAGCTGAGGAAAAAGGTTCTTATTACTGAAGTGACAAAAGACCCATGAAGTTTATGGTATAAGGTGATAAAAGGGCTTGAGAATTCTCATGAAAAATATGAACTATCTAAGCATAAATTTAGGTTTTCCTCATGAGTAATTTACACGAATTTGCCTAAGGTTATTTGTGTGACTCTCTTATGACCTGAAAAGTATCTCTCTTCTGTGGACTGTGTTTTCTGTAGCTGTTTTCCCCCAGGACTGTTAGTCTGCATGTTTGAGAGGTGAAAAACCTGCTTTCTCTGAAAAAATTCAATGGGGAGCAGGTAATGAATTATTCCATATTGGGGAGCAATGCATGGGAAGTTAGACCTGATGCATGAGATGAATGCAATACCTGAATAATAAAAGGTCTCCTGTTCCACACACAAAGAATACAGGTCACTCTGTTAGCCTCCAGTTCTCGTAGCTTACCTAACCAAAAATCAGTGAAAAGGATGAGAGCAGGTACTGAGTGTAGTTTTACCTTATCAGGAGAGCTTGTGTTGCAAAAGTAGATGTTGTAATTTTATGTGAAAAACTAAGAGAAACTGAGGCAATCTCCATGTTAAATACTTGAATTAATGGTCTAATGCAATTCAAGCTGTAGAAAATTTTTAAACATCTAGTTATTGGGCCATAAATAGCTATTTAGGAAGAATACTTCTGAGATCAGGTGTGTGCTTTGTGTGGTTGGTTTGTTTTAGGTAGAAGACTGTGTTTGCAATCTGCAACAGGTTAAATCCTGAAGAATGGCTTTTGCAGAAAGCTTTACTTCAGAGTAATGATAACTTTCTAAAGAATGTGTGTGTAATTGAGAACCTCAGATGTCGTCACCTGGAAAAAAGCTTTGATGATGCAGATAAATGGTGGTGCTGCTGTGGCAACTGTTGTTCCTGGTGGACCCGGACTCAATTCCTGTTGTGTAGGAACTAATAATTGTCCTAGCACTAAACTCAAAACCAATTTTTATTTTCCTTTCCAAAAAGCAAATTTATTTATTAGATGACAGGATGTGAATAAAACCACCACTTGCTACAATTTAAGAAGTTTCACTTGATATAATTTAAAGTAAGTCTTTCATTTTGGAAAATATGGTGTTCTTGATGTTTTAACAGAATGTATGAGGCTTCAAAAATGTTCTTGGCAGCCACTATGGTAGTAAGCTTCATGAAAAATAATAAAAATTGGCAGTAGGGAGAATGATACAATGCATGTAATATAAAACACTTTATCCTGGAACCTGTACAAGTGCTAAGTGTCCTAATGTATATTTATTGAGAGAGAGCTTGGAGTTTTATTTATGTTGTATTTTAAATGAAAGTATTTCAGGATTCAGTTGCCTTTCTTTGTCTACTTTTTTAATACTCTTATTTGTAAAAGCTACCATAACCATTAACTATCAGGTCTATGGTGACTTGAAATTAGCCTCTAAAAGGATATTCTTGCAGGAAGCCCATAGTTCAAACAGGCTTTTTTGATATCTTGGCTAGATGAAACATATTGGGTTTTAAGCAAGGTTTCTTTTACTTTTCAGTTTCTGTTTGGGGTTCATCTCTTTCAACAACAACAAATCAAAAAAACCCCAAAAAAACCCCAAACAAACTCAACAGCAAAGTCATTTTAGCCTTTCTAACAACCTATCCCTCCATAAACAAGTGCTGTGAAAGCTTTATTCGAGTGAGGATGCCAAGCCTGGGTTCCAGCATTAATAACTACTTCCTTACAAGTTCAACCTTTTCTCATCTTTCTGCTCCTGCACTGGCTGGGTGATGTTTGGGAGCAAATAGTAATTTTTTTTTTTTTTTTTTCCCCCCCTCTGCCACTTGCTATTCTGTGTTTAGATCTTTGCTTCTCCAGGAGAAATAAATCCCAGCAAAGGTTTTGGGATGGCAAATCTTCATTGAAAGAAAGCCAGCAAAAGTCATCCCAGGTTGTCTTTACTCTTGGTAATCAGGACACCAATTCTCAGCTGCCAGAAGAGAAAATCTGGGGAGAGCTGTCAAAATGTATCACAACAAGTGATGGTCAGTAACTACTGAATCCTGTGAAGATAGAGAAGGGGCAGGGAGAGGGAGGACAAGTGCAAAGTGGCATCCTTGGCATGAAGAGTGAAGCAAAGAGAAAAGGTCATCAATAGCCCTTCTAGCTGTGCTTTGAAGAAAATTGAGAGCAACCAAAGACTGTTTAACTGCAGGTCTGATGCAATAGAAAGTCAGGGTGTCCTCTGCAGTACCTTGCATGTAAATCAGTTAATTGCAATTTGTGCCAAGTCCTGTGTAGGGCATTTCGGTTCTCACTCTTGAGGTGAATTATCTGGAGGTCTTGAATATTTCTGTACCTCAACAGCAGTTCTGGACTCCGTCCAGTGAGGGCTGTCCAAGAAATATTATTTTTTAAAAAGAAAATTGTTTGGTTATACTTATTGGGTGACATTTTATTAAAGTGAGGAACTTCTCATTAACACTTGGTTCAGGGAAAGTGGTCTTCAAAGAATTAGCTCATGTATTAGATGAAAGTGTTCAGTGATTTGCAATTTCAGAACAGTCTTTCATTCACAGTTTAAAAATTGCCAGCAAATGCACAATTAATTACATAACAATTTAACTTTGACAGCTCATTTCTGGATCAGATAAAATAAGTCACAGCTTTCTCATCTTGCTAAATGATGTTTCAGTGCTTTGTGACTATGCTTCATAGTTGTAGGGTCATATCATTAAAAATACATGGGGAAGAATGTTGTTTCCACTATTCTAATATGTAGTAAAAAATGGAGATTATTTCTTATCTGTTTAAACCTGTCATGGTGAAAGCGAATATTTTCAGTTTTCTCAGTCTGTGTTAAAAGCACGGAATAATAGCATGTGATAGATTTTTTTGTTGTTGTTGCTAAGTTCAGGCAAATAATACAGATATGTTCCAACCATGTAAGTTAAAAGTAAAACCTTATTGAGAAGAACTAAAGTTTTATTTTGCTGTGTTGCATAGTTAGAATCCAAAGTATGCCATGCTCTTCATGATCTATCTAGAGTCTGTTTCTTTCAAAAACTCTGGCACTGATCATTACCCGTAATAAATTCTATGATATTTCTCTATAATAGAAAAGTAGCCTAGGGCAATTCTTTTTCATGTATATTGTAAGATTGCAGATGTGTATGTATGTGTATGTGCCAAGCACTTTCCTGCTGGTTTGATTTGCTGCAAGATTTTATTATTTATTAATTTGAAACGAATGAATAATCCCATTTACATGAGAGATCTGTCCGTGAAGTGCACTTTAAAAATTTGTCTTCTGTGGTTAGACTCGTAAATCACACGCTATAAAACTTTTAGATGTTTCGCTTTAGACTAGTATAAAGTTCCCAAGGGAACTTTGAGAAACATGGGGCTTCAGGTTTCACAATGTTTATACTTGGCATTGTCCACTTGAGTCTAAAAGTTCAAGTGTCTCGTGTAAAGTCATTTCACTTTTTTTTCTTTAAAATCTCAGTTGAAGCAGCAAAAATAAGATGGTGAGCAGTGTACGGAGAGCGCTCAGGTGTTCTCAGAATGGCTGAGGTTGTAAAGGTCATCTGTGCCAACCTCCCTGCTCAAAGCAGGCTCAGCTAGCACAGGCAGCCCAGGAACACGTGCAGACACCTCTGCAGTACAAGTACTTGGGATATGTAGGATTATTATTGCTCTCTAGACTATCTTAAAAACACGAGGGGGAGGGCATTTGCAATTCTAAATGTAATTTTGCATATTAATTTATGCATGTGTGTGACAGGCAAACTGTGATTGTTTCACTGGGCTGTCCATCACCCAGAGAATGAGCTTAACAAATATGTTCATTCTTGTACAAATCCGGAGGCAGATGCTGTGCTTGAAGTGCCACTGTACACAGCATGGGCTCATGCATGTCTGTTAAGAAAAATAAACACAAGCATGACAGGCTTCCTGTGAAACTGCTAACTTCATCTGGCAGGTCACTGTCATTATCTCTGACTTGAAATGCAGTGGAAGCTTTATAATCCCCCACTCCTCCAAATCTTTGTCTTGTATGGACCCTGTGTGTGGAGTGAGGTGTTTGTTGTGAGGAATCCTTTGTTTTACCTTCCAGTGTGCTCAGACATTCTGAATTCATAGCACAGATGGCCTGCCCCTGTTCAGCAAGACAGGCAAGTTAGGTGTTCTACCTCTGTTCAAATCTCTAAAGCCATGAATATATTTTGCCCAAATTCGCACCCTGTCTGATGGAATTTTAGGTTGGTCAAAAAAACCTTTACAGCCATGAGTCAAAAAATTAAATTGTATGCAAAAGGTCTCTTATCGTCTCTATTTATTGCGTGGGACTTCGTGTTGAGGGTTACTGTTTTTCACAGTGTAAGTATTAAATCTGCCTTCAGTAGTCTCGAACACTTGAGTGCAGTTGATGCACCTATTTCTTCTGTGGAAAATTTCTTTATCATTTTGTCCAACTGATTTGTCGTGGTATCTTTGTACATGAGAATTTCTGCTTTCCTTCACACAAACCTTTTTAAAGAGCTGATTTCATGACTGTTTTCAGGCTAAAAATGAGTGACCTGCAGGGTTAATGTGATGGTGTCATGCACACAGGCCATGTGTAAGTGAGCACCTGCAAGATGTAACTTTGTGAGCTTTCATATAAGATGGACAGCTACACTTTTATTAACAGACCCTGAATGTGTAAAATTGGCTACAATTCTGATAAGAATATAATTCAATAGCAAAGCACTTGACCACTTTTGGCCCTCTGTTGTGCACAGTCTTTCTTCACATCAGCTCTGACGGAAACAAGTGATTTATATTGTCTACTCCAGCTGGCTCATAAATCTTACCGCTTTTGAATCCCATATAGAGTCCTTTGTACTTTACAAATAGACTAATAGTCTATTAGACTTTATTTACAAGGCCAGCCCCTGAAGAGGCCTGTGACTTTCTGATAACAGATTGCATGTATTTGAAGTATTTTTACTCTAAAGAGAAGAAACTGCATATTTCTCATACAGTGATACATGGAACACGTCTAGAATCAGCATAAAATCATCAGCTTCTAGCACACTTCTTCAAGAAAGTCTGTATTTTAAAGTATGGAACTTGCAGTGTGGGATTTTCTGCTTAACCTGGCTACAGACCATCTAAATACATTAAAACTGTGAAAATGTTACTGAGCAGTTGTAAGAAGAGGTGGCTTTTGCTGAGGTGGTGCTGGGAAGTAATGCATTCTAATTAAATTCCACAGAAAAATCCAGAAAGCGTTTCAGTGAGGATGCTTTACAAGGTTGCTGAAGGCAGCAGTCTCCTCTCACTGTAAAAGCAGGAAAACAAATGGTTCTAATTCTTCTTGTTTTCACAGTAATAACTGTCATATGTTAAAATAGATATTTCCATTAGAGCACTTATATTAGGTTAGCTTAGCTTATTGAGAGGTAATAATGACTTTCCTCCAAGGATGAGGAGGCAAAAAAAAAAATCAAATTAATATCAAAGGAAGCTGCAAGTACTTTGTAAGTAAATCAAGACATAAGTTAGTCAGGTTTGTAGTAGAAATACATATAAAGGATGGTGCGGTTTTCTTTTTACACTTCTTTTCTCAACATCTTAGATTCCTTGTGGAAATACACAGATTTTACACCCATATGGATAGAGACAAACAGTGTTGTGCTAACATCACATCATTATACATCATTCCTCTATGCTGTACAAGGAACTGCTTGGGGGTTTTCCTTTCTTTCCAGGGCAAAAGGAATTCTGTAACTATGGTAACACGGTTTGCTTTAAGAGAAATGTTTGGATTATAAACTGAAAGAAGTAGTGGCATAAATTCCTAAGAGAAACCGTGGATGCCACATCCCTGGAAGTGTTCAAGGACAGGTTGGATGGGGCTCTGAGGAACCTGGGACAGTGGAAGGCGTCCCTGGCTATGGCAGGAGGGTTGGAACTGGATGATCTTTAAGGGCCCTTCAACACAAACTGTTCTATAGTTCTATTTTGAGATTGGCTACAGGCCCCCTCTTCAGGGGAACTTTTCCTTGTATCATGTTGAGGAAACATGGTAAATACATAATGAAATGCTAGTCATTTTTTCTTGCATTGCACAAATGCTATAAATGGTGTTGATAGCTCCAGGAACAGGAAGAATTTAGTTACTTAAATAATCTTTATGTAAATTCTCTGTGTATCTGTCTTCCTCCATTAATGTGCAATGTGTAGGATCCAGTGGACAGGTTTTGTATATTATTTCCGTAGAAGGGTAAGTATGTGCTCCTTAAGGAATTTAGAGTCCTAGAAATGATCTTTCCTGTGTTTCTGGGAAGACACTAAATGCTGTGTCCTCTCTTCTGAATGCACAGTTTTAGTACAGGCTGGAGCAATGCCATTTTCTAAGCTGCAGTTTTAAAAACTTGCACAAATTGTGAATAAGGCACAGCATTTGTTTGCTCCCAAATCAGTCTGAAAGTAGGGACTCCTGGCCTTGGGTATCTGGGACCATCTTCTGGAGCAGCAGCACCTTGCTGGTTGCCTTCTGTGGTCCCCAAGACTGGCATGTCACTGTTGCTCCTTGTATGTGGCATCCTCAGCCATTGCGTGGGGCTTCCCTCCTTCCTTCCTTGTGTGGGCTTCATGCTTATTTTGGGGGGAACAGAGGAGATGCAAAACTACTGAAGGTTTTTGTTCAAGTTCAGCAGCACCCATGTGTTGGCAGTTTGAAGCTCCTCTCCCTGAGGAGACCAAAGCTGTGTGGCGCTGGCTCAGCACCTTCCCAAGTGGATATTTCCCTGTGCACGGGCTTTCCCTTGGGATAGCACAGGGCTGCTGGCGCCGTAGGGCGGTGTGACTCCGTGCATCCCGCAGCGCCGCTGCCCCCCTCATCACCCTGGAGCTTCCTAAGCTCTCTTGCTCACATGCTCACTCCTTGAAAATGTGCCTCGATTAATTCATAACATGAAGCTTGCGATTAGGGCAAAGTAGCTGCCTCAGGTTTGGAGCTGGAGGATCTGCTCTATCAATTTTTATCCCTAAGTTAGGCAGGGACTCACCATCAAGCGTTTTGGCAGGGGACCAGTTAAGCATTACTGTCGCATTTGATTCTTTATTAGGCACTGCAAATGGGTATTGGAGTTCAGAGAAAATAAGATCTAGCATAAATACTGCCTTAATTTGTGTATGTTGACTGGGTTTACACCAGGCTTTGGTTTGTTTACTTTCAATTAGAGATAGTATGGAAAAAAGATTTATGTGATAATCCATACCAAAGGGCCAGTTACTAATGAAGACATTGGTAATTCTATGAGTAATTAAATTTCATCTGAGCTAATTACCGAGGTATTCTAATTCAGAAGCCTCTAGCCACAAATATTGAAAATCCATTTATTTAACTCAGCTTTTACTTAGCTTGTTGCACTAGTTGATAATACACATTCATTTCTAAAGCATTTCCCTTGGGTGTCCTCCCTTTCTTGCTGTGGATGTGTGTCCAGAGATACTTCCTTTCTGTTTGAAATACAGTAGAAAACGTTCTTCTATACATCCAAGTCCACAATAATGCAACCCAGTGGAGTTTCTTATCTTTGAGTAGAACAGAAACTATTATTGAGGAGAATTGAATCCATATATCCCATATCTTGTATTATTTTCCTAGTTATTCTCTCTCCACACATTATCTCCTGATGTATCATGCTATGTAAAGCTTGTTTTAGTAGCTGTAATGTGCTCTTATGTGACTGGAGCTGATTGCAGAAACTAATGGAAAAGGACTTGACTCATTTATGATCAATTCAGAATTTGGTTGCAGCGAACTTAAAGAGAAATCTTAAATGTCTAAGGACCTGATTGTACTTGCATTTGAACATGGCTTATAGAGAGTTTATTGTATTACTTGATGACAAAATTAACGCACGCTTTTTTTACTGTATCCTTTTTGCAAAAAAAGGCTTTACAAACCTAGGGAGAAAAATACAGAACTTAGTTTGTGTGCGGACTTTTCCAGATAAAGAGGCTTGCAAAATTTTTTCTCAATAAATACTAAACACACTGTTACGCTGTAAATTTTAAGCAAGGCCTGTTTCTTCTTTAAACAAATAATGCTGGTTTTAGGTAGTAATTTGCTTGAAAATGTTTTCCTATAGAGGTATTGCTTATGAACTATTATTTCAGAAACTAGAAATTCTCAAGATCTAGTTTTTGAAAAAGGTTGAAGTAATTTCTAGCATTACTGAGTCATAATTTCCATCAGAAGTGCAAGTGGAGGCCCTGAAAGCTCTGCTAGAAACTATTGCGCCTGACAGAAACCCCCAAGGATTTTTAGGGCATTTGTCTTCCCCAGTGGCCTGATACCTCTTGGGGTTGGCTCCTTTGCTGGCTGTGCAGTGAGGCATCCTCTGTCCTTGGTTGTAACATGGGGAATCTCTGTCCCCATCAAGGATCTGTATCCTAATGCCAAACAGAAGGACATTGCTTTGTGTTAGCTATGGTCTTTTGTTTAGCATTAGAACTGTGGGAAGTTTGTGTGAGAAATTCCTTTGATGGAAGGGTAGGCTTAGACTTGAGTTGTGAAAATTGACAATGAGATTAATTTCACAAGTTGGAAGGAAATGCTACTCAACTTACTTGCTATGCTACTTCGCATAAATAATTCAAAAATTGGAATTTCAATTTTCAGACTTGTCTGTAACACGTTTTACCCATTTATTCACCTTTCATCCCCTTTAAAAATCCAATCAGGTTAAGAGCATTTTAATGCACTTCTAATGTGTGCATTACCTGGAATTTTAGATTAAAGTAGAAAATGGGTCCTTGCGACTGTAGTGAGTGATGTTCGAGGGTTGCTTTAGGGATGATAAAGTTGTTCCATTTAGTGTGTGTTGCGATCAAAATGCTTTCCAATTTAAGAACACATCCTCTGAAGATCACCTTCAGTGCTGGGAAGTTTACACAGCATCTGCTTTGACCTGCTCTGGAGACAGGGAAGTGAAACCAAATTGTGTTACTAATAGTGAACATGGCGAGGACAGCTCGGCACCTCTGAATGGGTGACTGGCCCCTAACAGTCATCCAGAAAATGTGACTCTGGGACCCCTGTGCTGCCCAGTTGTTGTTGGCTTTATGGGGGGCAGGTGCTCAGACTCAGAAGTGATGGGTAAAAGTTTAGAAGCCTTGAGAGAAATAGCTCCATAAATCCAACTGTGCAGACTAATTGATTGTAAAATGGCTTATGCTGGTTTGAATTAGTTCTCCTGTTTCAGGCAAATACTTTTCTCCTGACGCTTGCTAATTCAGGGATGAATGCAAAAGTGATCTGTAGCAGCTGAGTGCTCAATGTTATGATGCGCTGTGTTCTGCTGATGTTGGATGAACTTGGGAGTTTCTTGCTTCCTTTGCAGAACGAGGGAAAGCAGCAAAGACCAGCACTGACTGCACAGCAAGTAGTCCAGACAATCTGGAAAATGAAAAGTGATTGTAAGCAAGGAAATGTGACGCATTATTTGATGTATTCAGTTATTGAATTAGAGATGAACTTCAGTAAGTGAATGTGGAGTTGTAATAAGGCAGGGAGGAAGGTTCTGTTAACTGGCAAGTGCCATGTGATGCTGTAGGTTACCAGGTGAATATGCTTGTCTGGGAGTTAGCTCTTGTCTTTGTGTTCTGGTGTGTTTCTGGTGGAAAAAGCAACACTGAAAACATCTTTGTTTTACTTTATTTTTTTGTCATAATTATGTGTGTTTAAGTGCTTGGACAGTACAAAAGTGTTATGAAAATGGCCTATTACAAAGTGGGAAAGAACTGGAGGGAAACCTTGCAAAACCGTATTTTCATGCCAAAATACTTTTCTGTAAGTTTATTATTTTAATTTGAACTTGATCAGTTTTTATTTATAGTCATGAAGCTGAGTGGCTGATTGGGTCATCTTTATTTTCAAGACGTATTTTTAATAAGGGAAAGAATAAAGGATAACCACTTTAACTGCAAGATCCTAATGATTCTCTGTCAGGTATGGAAACATCCCATGAAATCAAGCAGAGTCTTTTGGTTGACTTCACTCAGTTAATATTCACTTAGAGTCACTGTAAAATTATTACAGTATAAAAATGGGGTTACCTTTGTGGCCTTGATTAGAAAGAATTTTGATAGATTGTCACAGTGACTTCTCTTGCATTTAATGTACATGATTTAGCATTATCAAGATCTAGGATTTATCAGCATAAAATGAACTCAAATTACAGGCTTATAGATTAAATACAGCAACCAGCTTTGTGGCTGACCCACGTCAGTGGCACTAAAGCACATGCCCTGTGGTAGGGCCAGCATTCCGGAAGTGTTGAATCTTTTTTGCAGGGAAATGATTTTATATATAATTTTTTTTTTAATTCGAGCCCACTTATTGAATGTATTTTTCATACAGAAAAATATGTGAAGTGTGTACGTCTAAACTTTTTACTTTTTGTTATAAGACACTAGGAATAGGAGGAATATGAGGAATATTACAGAGTATCCATCTTTGCCCTGATGTGAAGCTCTGTAAATGCTGTATATGCTTTGGTTTAAGGTAGAAAGAAAGCTGTCATGCATTAGCTGTAAGGAAAAGACCATTCTTGAGTGCTTCTAAGCTTGTCTCCTACATGATGTTTCTAATGTCTTCACAGCAGCTAGTGACTGTCAGACTTTTTTTTTCCCTTTCTCCCTCTTAATGCAGAGTACTTTGAAGAACTTTCAGTTTTTATTCAAGTCACTCACAGTTGGGCTTGATGCAGCTCTGTAGTGTCAGGTTGCATTTGAGAACTTCTTTCATGACACCACTTATTTTCCTAAAGTGTTTGGAACATTTCACAAAAGCCAGAGGGTGAGGAAAAGCTTTTTTCCTACTTCATTAGTGAGTGGATTTCACTACTGGATGGGAAAGGCTGACACTAGCAGTAGAACAGACTCAACCATAGAAAATACTTCTAGCATAATTTTTGCTAAGAGTGAAATGTGAACATAGCAAAATTATGCTTCTGAATGGTAAAATTGCTTGTATAGTCAGATATATTTAGTGTTATCCCTATGAGGGACATGTGCCTTTCCAGTGGGTAATGCAAATAAATAACTGCATTGGGTAGGAATAAGGTAATACCCCTTTGAATAGCTGCAATAGTTTCCATACACCTGGGTGGCAACTGGTGACTTACTAGAAATATTTGAACAGAACTGTCATATCAGAATTGGCAAAATACCTCAGAAACTTCCATTTTTAAGCATCCAATTTTATTTGAAAATTGAAATACTTGTATTTTTGCTCACTGAAATGCATAGAGAAGAGGAAAATTTAATTGAAAGTAAAGCCTTTTGCTTGAATTAGTATCCATAAAAGTAACAGATAGCTAATAAATATGAGTTGTAACAAGCTTTTCAGACAAAACTCAAAAGAATACGGTAGCATAAAGTAATACATAAGAATTGATTTTGTTTCCCATCTCTTTTAATCTATCATGTATATCGCTTGCAAGTTCTAATTTTTACTGAAATAGGCTTGAAAGCCCAAAGTACACATTTTGCATATTTTGGGAAGAAAATTAATTTTAACCCGTTGACTAAATTGTTAATGCATACTTTTATTTCTCTCAGACTGTAGTTTCAGTCCATATTGGTAAGCAATAGGTAAAGTATATTTCAATAGTAATTTGTTTGGAGGCTTTTTCAGATCAGAACTTTCTCCACTTCCATAAGCCAGTACTGTCTGGAGACTTCAAATACTGTGCTGTTATTTACTTGGAAAATAAGCCTTCCTGGCTATTAATACAGAAATCAAAGTGTCTACTGTTTAAGTAGCTGGAGGATATTGCTACTCTTCAGGGCCAAAAAAAATCAACAAAACTGAGTCCATTTTGAGATGATAGGAAATACACTCCTAAAATCAATGTTTTAGTGAATCTTGGAACAAAGCTGGGTCTCACTGTCCCTTCTGCTAGAATGACTGGACTGGGCAGTAAGGGATCTTACGTTCTCAACCTTCATGGTTTAAAACACACAACTTAAGTTGAACTGAACCTGGTATGATCCACCTTGAATGCTTGAGGTATAAGCAAAAGTGAAAATGTGAGGCTTGTTCATGAGCTGTTTGTCCATTTGCTCAGCAAAGAGTAAGGATGGCTGGGAGAATTCACCCCATCAGTCATCTTTGCCGTGTTGGCAAGGGAGAGCTTTTGCTTTCCTTGTATATTTAGATTGTGGAAATGTACAGTCACCACCATCCACAGCTCAGAGAAGGCAAAATAGTTAAGGATTCAGCTGCAATTAACCTTTGAGAGCTGTCTATGTAATTCCCATTTCTGTCTTTCAAAAAGAAGTCTTTATACATCTCATTAATTTGATTCAGTTGCTTCTATTCAAAATAATAAAAATGTATTTGAATGCATGGCTCCAAAAATCTGTTGGGCAGTTTTATTTTGCATGTGTTTTTCAACCAGCCTGTGATTTTTCCTCTATAAAAGTCACAAATTTAGAGCCCTGTGAACACACAAGTCAATATGCATTAGTTGGATGGTGGGAACACAGTAATTATGTTAGTTAAGGCACTCATAGAATGCTTTTTTTTGTTGTTCTGCTTTTCAAGATTTTGGTGCTTGGCTTTCATCAGCAGTTCCCAAAGGTTAGCTGTTAAGAGGTAAAGCTGTAAAAAAACCCCCATGTCCTCTGCTACATGCCATTTATACAGCAAGCCTTAGGTACATGCATTGCTGTAATACTGGAATCCCTCACAAACATGTAAGGTTTTGTTCCATTAGGTGGCAAAGTACAGTGCAACCCATGTTGCAGGGAAGAAATGAGAAATTCAAGTGATTGGTACAGGTTTTGGAGGCTTGTCTTCTATACTGGGGTACACTGGTGCTGTTGGCAGTGCTTAGTCCAAAACTGAGCCCACTTGCAAATTCCTCTGGATAGTCTGGTTTTTCTTTTGAGCCCTGCAGCTGCCTCTCATTATGTTAAGAGAGTCAGCTTACAACTGGTGGTACTATTTCAAAGGTTGGTTTACTTATTAATTTATTATTTCATTGCAATAAGTGTTCTCCTACTGTAGAACGTGGCTTTATGCTGCTAATTTGTTCAGGCTCTGACTACAGAACTTGTGGTCTTGAAAATTCTTTATGTATCATTTATGTACAGTTAATTTGCCTCTGTTTGACCCCCAGCTTACACAGGACAAGGGAAAGCTTTGTTGCACAAATATTTAGGAATACATCAAGAATACTTTTCAAAGAAATTACTGTTTTTCTCTACATAATGAACTCCTTAGGTTGCTTGCAAAATTAGTTTTGTACTCATAATTCTGGCTCACTTCCTGCCTTCAGAACTTCTATAAGATCTGTTGCTTACCCACATTCACTGAATGTGAGGTCTGGAGGTTTCTTAGATATGTAGACAAAAGACAGAAAGTGTGTGAGGATACCTTTTTTTTTAATAAACACTTGTGTGAGATAGGAAGACTCTCAATTGAAGTCAGTGAAGTCAGATGTTGACCTTTGGATTTGTTGAGCTGCCAATTATCTGAATCTGTTTCTTTTCTCCCTTCCACTTGTGTGCCATCAATAGCACAAACATGTCTGAAGTATGCAATTTTGCTTGCGTGATAGGTAAAATGTTGGCAGAAATATAATGATTTTTCTACCCACAGTGCATATAGAAAATATACTATAGTTATTCATGTATTTTGTTCCAGGTATGAATTCAGACATGTTTAAAGTGCAGCTTTCTATACCAGCACTCTTGAAATAATAGGTTTTTATGAAATATTATCTTAACACCTCTTCTAGAACAGCCACAGTTTGAGTGACCTATATTCCTTACACTTACTTGTAGCAAATATGCAATGTTTACTTAAAAGAAACTAAAAAATTTGTTTTCCATTTAAGAAATGGTTGTAATTTATGTCACATGAACTTCAAATGGGAGAAATTATCTAAAAATTTTGTAACCTGCCTTTTGCACTGCGTTATTTCAAATTATGAATTTATTTGTAGATAATTGCTACATTTTTTGTATAAATTTCAGTGAGTTTACAAAGCATCTGCAATGAATCATTCCCTTTTGAATTTCAGATGGCATCCAAGCTTGGTAACAGAAGGTACAAGGGATTAATATTTCGCTGCAAAACAACAGTTTGAGCAGGTGGTACTTGATGCTATTACACATATAGGTCACTTGGGAGAGTGCTTAATCACTGAACTGAATATTAATTAGGACAGCTTTCTCAGCCAGTTTTTTTTAAAAAGGAGTACTTCTCAAGGAGGAGGGGAAAAAAGACCAAACCTCCCAAAGCCTGGAGTTACGAAAATTAAGATGCTTACTGTAGAAACTTGGTATATAAATTGAGGTTCAGATTTTTTCAGGGGGACTAATTTTGTGATAAAAGAAGTCACTGTGAACTTTGAGTACAAGCTGTGTGAACCCAATCTTTCTTCTTAATTTCTCTTTTTGAAACTTTTCTCTGTCTGGATTTCACACTGTCCTGTTAAATGCCTGACCAAAAACACATAGTCCCTTGAAGCTGTAGGTTTCTATAGGTACAGCAGAGTACTTTACAAATTTTTGTCTTGAGATATTGAAAAGAAGTGTGGGATTAGTGTATCTGAGTTGAAAAACTAAATCCTTGATAAAGTTAAAGAGAGAAACAGCTGACTTTGCATGAGTTGCAGAATGTAAAATCTACTGTCTTTGACTTGGTTTTCTGTAGCAAGTCATACTTTAAATTCTAACTTATTCAGGTTCTTGTTTTAAAAGGTGCAAAGTCTGTTTGCAAGATGCTAGAATGCTCTGAAACACAGTATTAATCTGATTTGGTCGTGCCTGACCCTACCATGGATTAAGTCCTCTGAAACTCGGCAATCCACAGGAAGAGCTGAAGGAATTTCCTGGAGGCAGTGCTTGCTATTGCCTCTGCAGTGCAGCAGCTGGCATTGATATGCCCTATCAACATTGCTCTGCTGCACTGTCTGAAGCTCCTTTAGGAGCTTTGATTTTCCCCAGGGCTCCATTTGGGAGTTGCTGGCTGTCACAGTTGTGTGACAGTGATGAGCAGCAGGAATTTCCCTCTGCCTCAGGCAGGGGCATGGAGAAGGCGTAGCTGTCTCCTGGTGTGGATGCTTGGAGGCTCCTCCACTCAGAGGGATGAGGTGTTTCACTTGGTAAATTGGCTTTAGACATTGAGGAAGTGAAGGATGGTCCAGGGGGAGGCCAGTGTGGGGCTGGGACCTCCCAGGAGGCAGCTGCCCTGCTCTGCTTTCCTTTGCCCTCCTGGTGTGGGGAAGCAAAACCTCATTTACCTTCCTTCCCACTGCTTGCTGAGTTCAAAGCCTGTTTCTCCCTGCTCGCATCAGCTTTTAGCACTGAGCTTTCTGTCCTGTAGCAAAAGGTCCTGGCTCAGCGTCTTGTGCCTTGTCCATTCAGGCAGTGCACGCTGCTTTCAGCTGGGCTGGATGTTCCCGTGAACTGCCTGGAGACACCTTTCAGAAAGTTAGGTATTCAGTGAAAGAATACACACCTGAGGAGATGCTGCAGCATTGCTTTTGCAACAGCATCTTCCTTCTGAGGCCTGGTTTAGCAACATGAGATGATGAAGTGTTGTGAATTCTACTGCTTTAACATTTCCAGCTACTTTTGTGATAATGTCACTTTATGGTCTGTGCTTGCTTGTTGAAAACTATCAATAAAATTCAGATTTTACATGTATTGATAATACAGCCCTATGATTTTGAAAAAATTTCCATTATGGAAGCTGAACTTCTTAGCTTAATTTTATATCTTT
>VZRN01005622.1:6745370-6833065 GCA_013397935.1 Dasyornis broadbenti | reverse complement strand
TTTTTCTGTTCTTTTTTTAGTTCAGAGATTAAGCTAAATATTTTATTAAATATTGAAGATAATTAATAGTTGAATACTCAGGTGGAAAATGCTTGTCTTTAAACACCTTTAAACAGTGTGGGAGATCTTCATATAAATACTAGAGGAAACAGATCTTGAGAAAGGAGAAAAAAAGCTGGGTTGGAAATGAATTTGAAACGGACTCTGAATGAGATCCTACATGTATATAACCACTGGCGAGATGGCACTGTCAGACACCTGGGATAAGGAGGTGATGCTGTGGCATAGGACTTGAGGGGAAATGGGAAACATGTCTTGATTTCAGCATGGATAAATGGAAACACTTGCGAGACTGAGGCTAGGAGTGTTGGTTCTCAGAGTAATCATTAAAGTGAGCTGGTGCCTAGAAGAAAAGGACAGATATTGCTGGAGGTTAAAATGATGGACATAAGGTGTCTAGCTCCAGGAATGCAGGAGAGGCAACTAAGAATATCACAGGAGAAGTGATGTAGGTCAAAAGAATGGGATGGTATTCAACTCGAAGGGGATCCTCAACTTTTAATGGAAAGCAGAGAGTTGGAAAACTGAGATTTGAGAAGGGGGGAAAAAACAACACGTGACTGATGTAGATTTGCGATAGAAGCTAATTTTATTTGGGGGAGTTGAGTAGTTTGATAAATCTGTTGCCACGAGAGTGTGTTGGCTTCCAGAGCCCACAGTGATGCTCCATGTTCTTGACTCTTGTCAGCAAATGTGTGAAAACTTTCTGGCCAATTCTATCCTTGGAAACCCGTAGGGTAGCAACTGCTACCATTTATTCCCCCGGCAAAAGGTGAAATAAGTCTGTTTATTGTATGTGAGTTTCAAACACTTATAAATGGACAAACTGATTGTGACAGAAGTGGGATTTGGTTTTAATTCTGAAGAAGCAAACAAGGATGTTGCATGCAGTAAAAATATTATTCAAAGAAAACTAGGAGTTCATAGTCTATGTATGGTTAATGAGTCTTGCAGCAGAAGTTTGCCTCCAGTTGTATGCTGTACAGTAATCCTTAATTATGTTATCCCATGCTATTTTTGTTCTAAACTATTCTTGTCTTATTCAGGCTTTTGGATGGACAGAGTTTGTTTAATGAACAGATGTTCACTACTTTGTACAACATGTGGCCTCAGGCCTCATTTCCTGCATTTTATTCAGACCCTTACCATGAAGTCAAAATGATTCTTTTCCTCAGGGGCTTTTCATGATGCTCATCACTGTAATATCTGAATAGCTTCTCTCAAAATAATTAATTTACCTTCACAACACCCTTGAGCTGTGCAAGTTTTGTCTCTTTTACAAGCAAGCAATAAAGAAAGCGTGAGAACAAAATGAAATATTGCCCCTTGTTTTAGAGTACCAAGACTGAGATATCCACTGTCAGGATAGGCACTTCTCGTCAGTTTATTTTTAGGCACAAAACATGAAACTTTGGATCTTTGTTTCCAAATGTTAGTGCTTGCTTATGTGATGTGGAGGGGTTAAACTCAGGTTAAAGTAATAGTCTTCGGTGTATTATTGTTTGGCTTTATTAACACTAGTTATGTCAGCTTCATTTAAAGAATAAAATAATCTAGAATTTTCCATTTTCTAAGGAAATAAAAATGAGTGCTCCTCAGTCCAAGTAGACTGTGAATTTGTAGATATTTATATGTTACTGTATTTATAATACAGTCTGTTGCGAATTTCTAATAATTTGTAGGCTCTTCACTCAGGTTTTGATAAGAAAGAAAAAAATGATGTGTGGGACTTTTAATTTCTCTCTGAACTAGTTAATCAAACAATTAAGTAGTGAATGCAGAACATCAGTATGAATAAAGTTAATTTTCAGTTTCATAACTAGAGCAACTGTCTAGAAGGCCCTGACTATAGAGGAAACATTTGTTACAAAAGTGCTTTTCATGATGTTGACAGGAGGATTTTTTTTTAACCCAAGGAAACAGAAATTAAATTTAACCCAAGGAAACAGAAATTAAATTATGGTGCCTATTACATAAACATTAATTATCCAACTCACTGCATTCCATGAGCACCTTGAAATACCTGTTCTGCTCTGGATAAGATGGTGCTTTCCTGTCCTGTGTGAAGCTCATTGCCTGACAAATCTACCTCTCTTTTTGTCTTACAGTGCTGACTCATTACTGACTCATCAATAAAAATAGTATTTGGGAGCTTTTGGATAAATTATGCATTTACCAAAATGTACCAAGTTAAATTTAAAATGAAACCATAAACATTTATATGCAACATTATAACTGGTGAAGCTTCAGGTTTGGCTGGCAGAAAGCTTATTGATTGTCTTGTCAACTGAAGCCCAGAGTTCGCTTTCCCTTCTGCATTACCAGCATGCACCAAAAATGAAACCCCTCACAGCATGCTGCTCCGGGAAGGCTCTTTAACTACCCCCAGTGTTAGGCCTATGAAAGCTGTTGTGCTTGATATAAAAAGGAATTGGAAAATATACATTGATTGGGCTGTGAGATTGAGTAAAGGTGGTGAGCTTTATGGCTTGGCGCTTTTTCATGTTAGGAAATACTCAGCTTCAATCCCTGTTTCAAGTTTTGTTCCATGTTTAGTTCATTTTTATTGAACTGCATCCAGTGATAGCAATAGCATTTAACAAGAGTGTGTGTCCCCTTTCTTCCCACTGCTTATGTATTTAAAGGCTTCATGCTTCTTAAGGTTTTGAAATGTTCAGGTGCCTTGTTTCAGAGATAGATCCATGGATCTAGCTAAGGGCTCCCTTCTGTAGGTCAGTGTGCAGAAACAGATGCGCAAGTCAACATCTGGAGGGCTCAAACATGCTTACTAGAGGTTTCTGTTGGCTATATCTGGTAAAATCCTGCTCAGCCTGGTGATTGCTGGAGTCTCTGCCTTTTGACCACCTCATTTCAGGGCTGTGTCTAGGCTGCAAGGTGCTTATGAAACACTTAGACTTTGTCAGCTCTGAGCACGTTAACAACTGTGCCCTATGTGGATGTCACTTTAACATCTCTGTGCCTAATACTCTCCTTGGTAAAGATATTTCTGTCACAGGTAGCTGGGAGATGGTAGAATGCCTGGATACTGGACTGGGGATGCAGTGCAGGAAGATGAGAAATGCAAAGGCTGCTTGGTGCCTGGTTCCCAGAGCCGTGGGACCCCTGGGGGGTTTGGAATGAACTAAGAATTAGAGGTTTGGAAAGCTGCTTTTACAGGGATGAGCTACTGGTAAGACAGTTTAGGTTCTGAGCTGATCTTCCTGCAACACTGAATTGCAAGAATCCACCTGCCCCATCTCGTTGATAGGGATTTGTTGATGTAAGTATAGTTTTCTTGTTCAAATCCTAGTAAGCCACTCACTCTGGAGAAGACAATAATTACTAATTTTTTTAATGGCTTTTGTGATGAAATTTTGTTCCTTCAGCAGTTCAGCCTCTCTCCCCATCTCCCTGCTGCTCAAGCCTGCACTGATAACACTCCTCCCAGTGGCTGAACTTGGCAAATCTAGATTCTCGAGCCAAAAAGTTGCTGTGAACTTGAAAGCAGCCTTGCATATTTCCTTGCTTTGGTCTGCTGTACCCCCTAGTGTAAAATCGATGATGGTGGCAAGCCTCTGGGATATAATGAGCAGCCAGGGGCAGGCTGTGCTGTTCATTTGATGGTTCTCTTCTGAAGGAGAAGTGCTTGCAGCCCTGTGAGCCAAGCAGCTGCTGTCACTGCTCAAAGCTGAGCTGCTGGCATTAAGGCATGAGCACTGGCAGGGCTGGGCTGTTTGGGGAACCTTGCTTGCTGATCTTTGGATAGGGAAATGGCTTCTAAGGTTAGTGGCAGGGCTTATATGGAGAAAAAAGTGAGAAGAAACCTTTATTCATAATTCATTCTGTGCTTGGATCTTATGGATTTTGAAACAGCAGAAAAGAAGGGAGGGGAGAGGGAGGAAAGATGAGCGGCACCATATGGGTTGCTGGAATAGAGAAGCCCAGTAGTGCGTGGGCAGCATTATGCTTATTTAATAACAAAGACTCTGTGTCTCTGCCAGTACATGGGGAATGTGAAAATAGCAGCTCACATTCTGCTTTTTCCCAAACTGAAGCTGTCTTTTGAATGACTGGATTTGACAAGGTCAAGATCTGTCTTGTGAATGTGACTGATCTTAATGACCTGGAACAGGGCAAGCAGAAACCGTTGCTGTCAGAGGAGGGTTATCCAGGACACCACAAAGAGTTAACCGAATCTAATATTTTATGAATGCAGTGGTGAAAGTTGCTAACACAATGTCAAAATGTGCAGCGTGCTACCTGAACCTCATTGTCAGCTCCTGCTCTGCCTTTCTAATTTGTGGGCAATTTGGAAAAATTCACTGGTGTTTTCTGTGACCATTTGTATGTGTGTGCACACATGACAGACATTTTCTCTGTCATTTAAGATGCCAAATGGACTCCACTGACATGTTTGTTCATTTTCTTTTTTCCAAGTGCTGAAGGAATAGTGGGTCAGAGCAATGATAAAATGTTTCGGGGTTTTTTTTCCCAGTTGTATCTGTGCTACAGAAGTTGCTGTCAGTCATCTGTGACCAATACATCTGGAGTTGACACTTCCAGCTGAAACATTTGGGGGACATAAACAATGCTGAGAGCTCCTAGGAGAGAGTCTCTTTGTCTGTGCCTTTGTATTTATTATAGTGAGCTCTGTATTGGATCCTCTGGATGCTGAATGTTATGAAAATTAGAAAAGAGAAAATATGGTTTTGACACTCAGAGTTACTTATAAGCTCACTGCAGAAGTAGGAATTTTTATACTAATTAAGAAATTAAGTAAAATTTCTATTTTGCATTACAATTTCAAAGTACTTGTAACCAGGTAAATCTGCTTTCAATTGTGTTAAACAAATAGAAAGCTATTTTAGAATTGTGATCTGATCATGCTGTCGCACTACCAAGCACTTACTGTGTGTGCTCAGCAAGTCACTTCTGCCTTTCTCATTGATGTTAGGTCATTTTTGCAATTAGTTTGGTGCAAAGATGTCTTTGCTTTACTTCTGATCTTAGTTCTGCAATGCTGGGGAAGACCACTGGATGGAACTATTACATTTTACTTAACAAGATGATGCAAAACCCTGCTGAAACTGAAGTATGTGTTCCTAAAAAAAAAAAAGCTTTTATTGAATAATGGCATTACCGTTAATGTTTGATTTAAAAAAAGTATAAAAACCATAAAGAGTGCAGATTTTAAATAGTATTTCTGTGAATCTCAAATTATCAAGAGAGAATATTTTCTCTTTTGCAATCTCTAGTTATTCTATTTGCAAGAATCAGAGTTGAAAAACAAACAGAACTTTAATTATACTTTTTGAAGTCATGAGGGCTTTTAAGAAAGATACTGTGTACCCTGTGCAGTAGTATTAGCCAACAGATTATCCAGCCAGAAGTTTTTCAAGACTTAATATTGTTTGGCAGATTGCAAAAAGCTTCCACTGTGGGAGATGTTAGGCAAGAGGCTTTTAAGAAGTCATGCTTCAATTATTCTGGTTAATTAGAAAGAAAGAAAGTCTGTAATTAAGGGAGTAGTTCTTCCTTTTTTTTTTTCTCCAAATGAAGTTGGAAGTTAATTTGGAGCTAAGATTAAGGGGTTTATTTTCTCTTGCCTTTCACGTTGATTGGATGGACATGATAGCTGCTGTCATAATACTGTGGGACCTCCAGAGATGAACATTTTAGTTGATCAGCAGTTTGAATTTAAAGAAGTAGCTCCTATATTTGGAAACTTTAACAGGTTCATGTAATTTCAGATCCTTACCAAGATACTCTTTGTGTGATAGCTGCAAAAGTTTACAGTAGAAAGCTACTTTTATAATTTGCTAACAAGGTATCTGCTAAGATAAAAATCATGAATTTCTGGGTATTGTGCTAAAACAGACCCATCTTGAAGCTGAAACTATGGTAATGGAAACTCATTTTGGCATCATCCCCTAGGCAGTGACAGCAGGCAGCTCTCATTGCAACCCAAGCTCTGTGTACACACACTGGAGTCCTGAAATATTCATTTGTCTCACATGTGTGTCAGGAGGTGTTATGGAGGGAGACCACATTCATGGGTGGTTAGCAGCTGGCATGGGGCAGGGGAATATGCAGAGATCTTTCCTCCCTTTTTGTCCAACTTGTAGTGCCGGCATTGGGAAAAAGGGAACAAAGCCTCTGTGCTTAAGGCCAAACAGCACTGGAAAAACAACTCTGAAAGTGTAGGAGTGCTCACAGCCTTTCTACCAACACAGTAAGAGCACTTTGAGAGCAAAAAGAGAAGTTCAGAGAGGTGACTGCAGTGCTGTTGAAGCTGAGTACCCTCGGCTCATGGTGCTAGGGTTCATCAGCGTGGTGGCTCTAAGGATCTGCATGTGAACTACTGAAATTCTGCTTGTGTTATGAAGTTAGCAAATTTGTAGTGATACCGAAGTTAGGCTAAATATGTAAACTCATTATTTCTTCTGAAAGAGAAGGAAAGGGTGCCTGAGAGGCAGCTTTGTGAATTTGGAGGAAATCCAGTCATTATCAGGGAAGACATGCTTAAATTGCTTCATGAAGAATAGAAATCATTAGTTTAGAGTAAACTATTTGCTTCATTGTTTTTGTCTTACTTTTCAGGTTGCTAAAACCCAGCAGAGAACAGCTGTTTCCCAAGCTAGACTGGCTAAGCCTGCTGCTTTGTCTCCTTTATTATGACTTGAGTGTGAGCTGGTGGTAGAACTCTTTTTCTCCACTCACCTTAACAGTTGTCTTGTAATGGATTTTTTTTTAAGGAAGATAGATTTCACAAACAAAAAAAATCACCTTGTTTTTGACATGTTTGACAAACCTGACTATTTAAGTTATGAGTAAAAAGAAAACCATTTTTTCTGATAATTAGCCTTATTATAATGTTTGCCACTTGCATTCATTTAGCCTTACTCTGACTTCTGCTGCAAAAATGCCTGGCTCCTTAAACATGCCACTATGGGTACTTGGTATTTTGAGGTATCTCCAGCTAGATAACTTCTGCTTGTGAAGAATTGTCTTACATGGCTGCCTGTTTAGATGGCTTGTTTCTTTAGATGGATGTTGATTTAATAAATATAACAAAGCACAGAATACAGTTGGGATGCTAACCCTGGATGGAGGTTTCCTTTAAGGAAAGGCAAAATTAGTTCTGTGGTATCATTATCAGCTGCAATGCCAGCATCTGCCTTTTATTTCACAGCACCTCCCAGATGCTGGAGTTCCCAATCTGCTTGGCTTCACAGCTCCTCACCTGCCTTGCTCCTTGCAACTAAACCACCACAGTGTAATTGAGAATTTCAGGCTGTACGAGCGCCAGATGATGAGAATTCTTTTGGTTTAAGCCTAATTAACTGTTAACTTGTTAATTGGTGGAAATTCCTACATCAGAGATCAGAAGTTTGTGCTGCTAATTACCATGATCTGGTATGTGAGACTCTGCTGACACTGGCAACCTTGGCAGACTGGGATAATTAGAAGTAGAGAGAAGCAAACCCAGAGTGCTTATGTAATTGATTTGACGGAATATTCAGTTTTTCATTGCTCCTCTCTGCATCTACAATAGGAATTAAGTGTGAGCTGCTGGGCATTGGAAGCTTGGTTAGCATCTGAGTAGATGGTCAAGCTTTAACCAAATAGGCAATGTATGAAGTGATATAAAAGACTCTCTTTCGAAGTGTCCTTATATAGTTTGCACAACAATTAAAAGGAGGGCCAGAGCTGATTGGTTTGATTTTTTTGGCTGTTGAGGAGTGGCACATCATGGTAGGTGACAGCTGTGGTGGTGCTCCAGGCTGGTGGCTGGAAAGGCCAGAGCCCCTTGTTGGTCAGAGACATCCCTTGGGGAGAGCTGGCAGAGTACAAAAAATACGTTACATAGAATGATGTTTAAAGACCTGGTTGCCATTGGCATGAGGTACTGCAGCAGCCTGGCAGGACATATATTTGGTGGTGTTACAACCAAATTTTAAAATATAAAATCTAAAATGTTTTTGAATTATTCATTTCTACAAGGAAATTTTTTCTTTTCTTTTTTGTGCATAGTTGAGGTGGTATGGGATCTTCTGTTTTTTGTTTGTTTTTGCTTTAATGTGGAAATGTATTCTACTCTGTAAGATAATACAGCTGAGCCTGTTATTCTTCTCTATTTCTTGCCTTTCCTTTTGTTCTTTATATTCACCATGATAAATTTTTCCTCTCTTTGCTTTCTAGTGCTCCTTTACTTGCCAGTATAGAATCTCTGTTGTGTAGCAAGTGATGGTGGGGAGAAGTTTTCTCCTGCAGGGACCTGCCCAGGCAGTGAGCACAGTGAAACGCCACACCAGTGCTTTATAGGACAGGGAATGCACTGGAGTGGCAACCAAAACCTGTTTTGGTTTTCGTTTAATAATATAAAGAACTAAACAGATGAAGTTCAAGAGAGAAATGTTGGATGGATATATGCAGAACTGAGTAAAATCCAAGGGGAAAAAACAATATAAAGAAGGAACACAGAAGGGAAACAAAGCATTGAAAGATGAGTTAATGGCTGCCCACAGGTGATGTGTGTCATGGAGCTCTAAGCACAGTATTGGTAGAAAGGTAGGGGGAAAAAGGCCAAGATGGATGAACAAGTAAGTGAAAAATGCAATTGCAGATAAGAGGAAAAAAAAAATTGTATGATGAAAAGATTCAAGAAAAGCCTGGGAGGAAGATAGAAAGAAGTTAAGGGAATATAAAAATTGATGAAAAATGCAAAGGTAGATTTTTGGAAAAGATTACACTTAATTTTAAAGGAAGAGTTTGAGAGGAAATGACTTTTTTATCCAGGTAGGAAAGGTGCTTTTCTCTCTTGAGAAATCCTGAAGCGCAGGGAGAGGTGATGCTGGTGGCGTCGTTTCTGCTTTACATCAGTGCAGACAGAGATTCCAAAGGATGTGGGGGCTCCTTTGCTGTGCCAGGACTGAGGTGTCCTGCTGTGCCATGGGGGTGCCCAACAGGGCAGGAATGGGCCTGGAGTGCCCACTGAGGCTGGCCCTGCCCACCAGGGAGCCAGGGATAGGAGCATCCATGTCCTGCAGGAGCAGCAGGCTCCCTGTCCCAGGGTCAACTTCACATCTCTGGTCCTTCCCACTACTGCTGCTGGGAATATTTCCCCCCTCATTTCAGTTACCTGCCTCTGCTTTGCAGTTACTGGTATCTTGGCACAGTTTGGTTTTCTTTCTTGAGTAAGCTGCAGTTGCTACTTTGTCAGGAGCATTGCCAGCAGGGAGTATTTAGCCTCTCAGGAAAATGCAGTCGCTGCTCCTCAAACATCAGCCTCTGCTAAAGAGGATTTTCTGCTTCCTTGGTTGAAAACAGCATGGATTTTCTCCTTTGTTCTCTACTAAAAATATTCCTCCTAAGTATTGGAGTTCCTTGGATTTGAAAACAAATGATGAATTATAGACCTGAGCTGAGTTTTCTGCCTCTCCCATTCTTGGCAGCTCCAGCAGGGTTATAACTCAGCAAAACCAGACCCTCCCATTTCTTCCCAAGATCATCCTTACTTTAGCATTCAGATATTTTCCTGCAAATCCAAGGACCTGGTTCAAATGTATCTCTCTGCCCACTAAACCATCTGGGAATTTAAAACTCAATAGCAAATCCAGTGGTTTAGTAAGGAAAATCTTTCTGGTTCAAATCAGTATATTTGGTAAAGACTATTTCCTCATCAGAGTGAGCTAGGGCTTTCACAAAAAAAATGGGGGAGGTGTGGGGTGGAAGGTACCCAACCACAGCTTGGCCAATGCAGCTTGTGTTGGGGCAGTGAGGTTGAAGTTGCTGCTTTGAACCAAAGTGTGCAGTCGTTTGGTGTGTGTATCCTGTTTTCATAGTGCTTAAAAAAAATACAGTTTTGGGTGACTGTAGATCAGTTGCTATACAACTCCTGTTATCCATCAAATAGCATATTGAAAATTTACTTTGTAAGGATTCCTATTTCTTTTAGCTGTTCCCTTTCAAAAATATTTAAGATTTTACCCGCAAATACTTGAAACCTGCATACTGATCCAACAAAAGTGCATCAAATATATGCTACATGATCTGAACTGTCAGTCATCTGTCACTTGTTCAGTTTTTCTCCGGGAGACAGGAGGAGGTTATTTTTCAGCCTGCACATTGGTAGGTTTGCCTGGATGTTTCCTGCTGCATGGATCATGTGCTCATGTATAGTAATGTGACCTGTAACTCTCAGCCTTTGGGTCCCCAGGTGGATGAATGCCATGGATTGATGAACAGGGACGTTTCAGTAACATCTTCCCAAGTTAAACTTGACAGGTTAGAGTCGTTCTGTGCATGTCTTGTCACATAACACCCAGAGAGCATGCAGGAGGGTCAAGTAATAGCTGAAGATGAACTAATCCCAATGAAAGTCTCTACAAGCTTTATGTCAAATTTTTGAGAGCATTTTTTTAGCTTCTCACTTTATATGTGCTTTTTTCCATGGCTGTAGCCCTGTGCTGCTGGAATTAGTTTGTTACACTGTTAATAGTAGCAAAGAAAAAAAAAATATTTATTCTCCCTCCCATTTGAATATAGCCTTGTTAAGGTGTTGGTGCCTCTGCCAAACAGTACCGTAGAAGAAATGAGGATTGGGATTTTAGGAGGTCGAGGAGAGGGAAGAATAGGAATGAGTGGGATGCTGGCTGCTTCTCTTGCAGCCTGCTCTCCCTGTGTTTCTGCAAGGGCCCACCCCCTTCTGCAAAGGGTTGCTGGAGTGTGATGGCTGAGATTTTCCAGAAATCAAAGCAATAAATAGAAGGCCCCAAACACAGCTGCCAGGGCACTGCTGACTCCTACTCAACTTGCCATTGGCCCTTTCCCCAGCATGGCTTTCCAGCCTCTTGTTCCTCAGTGCGTGTGTGTCGGTTGTCCCATCCCAGGTGCAGAATGTGCCACTTGTCTTTGTTCTTTGAGGGAATCAACAGCTCCTCCCGATTTAGTATCACTGGCAAACTCAGCACCCCTTCCACTCCTGTGTCCAGGTCACTGATGAAGATGTTCAAAGCACAGGGCTGAGGATGGAGCCGTGTGGAACTCCATTAGTAACAGGTCCCCAGTCCGATGTCACCCTCTTCACTGAAACCCTCTATGCCTGGCCCATGAGTCAGATGCTCACCCATCCCATGCTGTGTTTATCCAGCTGTGGGATGGATGTTTTGTCCAGAAGGATCCTGTGAGAGACAGTATCAAAAGCTTTACTGAAATCCAGAAAGATCACATCAACTGGCTTCCCTTGATTAACCAGGTGGGTTGCCTTGTCATGAAAGGAAATTTAAGGTTTTTTGAGAAGGACTCTTCTCTCATGAATCTGTGCAGGCTGTGACCAATATGAGTTGTCCTTGGAGTGTTTTTCAGAATAAACGTGAATGCTGTTTTCAGCCTCTCTTGAAGCTTAATGTGTTTCTACCTTTAGCTGAAGTTGAGTTCTGATGGTGGAGTTTTTTAATCCATCAGGTACCCTGATGGTGTGACAGTGTATAAAGCACAGCTACTTGATGGTTTAGTACGGAAATGAAATCTTGAAGGCTTTGTGAAACATCACAGGCAGCATTTCTGTAGTAACACAATCAAATTGCCTGGTAAAATTTGTGGAATTACCTAACACTTTAACCCAGTGCATGTGTGCAACAGAACAAGCAGAGTAAATTTTCAAGATTTTTCAAAGTATGTTTCAAATACTTTATAAGAAAAGTGAGAGACTAACACATACTTTTTAAAATTATTTCTATATGTTTAATCTGAAAACAGTAAAAGTATTTCTAATAAATAGAAGTCACAAAATAATTACAATGTGTTATAAAAGTGCAATTTATTTTACCCTTGGTAATGCAGGATGAAGTAGAGTAACACTAAATAAAATCTGATGCAGTGAATTTGGCAGAGTACTAAGTGTACATTTAGATGATTGTGCTATTAACCTCTTACATATGCCCTCTCTAGTTTGTGGGCTACCTTTTATTGCAGTAATACGTGATAAAGATTACTATTAGCAGTATGAGAGGAATACAGCCCCCCTAATTCAATTTTCTCATCCAAACTGTTATGACAATGACCTATATAGTCTTTAAGATGAAATTAATTTTGGTTCAGAGGGCCAGCATATGGCTTATGATTCCCTCAAGTCCTGCTTAAGCCTGAGCTTGATGTTTTATTTAGCATCTCTTGTATAGTAATTAAGCTCAGACTATATTATTGTATTAGTTTTGCTCAGTTTAAACAACTTTTTCTAAGGAAGTAGAGCAGCCCTTCAGAAAACCAAGTACTTTATATTTGCATAGTTTTGTAGTCAGGAGCCAGATGCTGCTGCAGCTGAAGCTGCCTATTGCATTGTTTTCAGCTGTGCTCCTTGAGACGTGTATCTAGATTTACTCTTGGATTATTTGGTCATATGTTTTGTAATAAAACATTCTTGCAGTCTATATAAATTTCTGGGCAATGTGGCTCAGAAGGTATTTTTTTAATACGTCAGTTTCATTAATTTTAAACTTTGTCATTCTGGGTAATAGTACTTTTGCTGTGCGTTTTTTACCATAATGTGAAAATATTTTGTAACAGAGCATCAATTTTCTCAAGGGCAAAGCTTCAGCTAAAGCTTACATCTTACTAAACTCCACAGAATTAATCAAGAAATATTTTTGAATGCACCAAACCACAGAAAAGACTTAGAGTTGTTATCCTATATTTACACCAAGAATCATTCCTCTGTCAATGGCTCTCCCTGCTTTGGTTTTCCAATGAGTAACATAAAATGAGTTGATACTAAAGAGTAAATGGATGCTAATGGTAATGGAGCCCTAAAATGTGAATATAATGTGGACCATTTTATAAATCCATTGAAAACCAGGTGGTGGTCCTCCTATAAGTTAACTTATGCATCTCCTTCATGTGAATATGAACTGTCAAAGTTTTTAATTTCATAGTTTTTGGTAATTTTTTCCCCCTTTTAGGTACTTGTAACTTCATTTTAGTACCTCTTTATCTTGCTTAGGTCACGTTTAGATATCTAATGAATTTCACTCACCTTTTTATTTAAAGGTGTTTAAAGATTGTGTCTGATTCTGTGTACGAGAGTTGTAGGGACCCAGCCTTTTTGTATCTCTTCATGTTCAGTTCTGTGGACAGTGGAGCTAATGGAATTTACTTCTTTCTGCATTCTGTAAAATAATTGGTATTTGTGCAAAGATGAAAATCCAAAATGCAGCCATGATTCACATGAATTCTTTCAAAAGATGTAGGAAGAATGTGTTCTACTGTAACATTCCTCATTGCTTTTCCCAGTCATATTGAGCCTTGAAAAGTGAAATAAACTGGAAAAAAAGTGCACTTTTGAAGGCAAGGAGTCTGAATAACAGCACAGATCAAAATCTAAATTCCAAAGGCATAACTTAGTCTTAGAAATTCATTTTAGGAAGATATGGCACAGACTAATCCTAAATTCTGTCATAGGTCGCATGAGACTGTTCTGACATTTAGAATGGTCCTCAGCGTGGCAAGCTTTCAGGGTGACATTTAGATGGAACTTTTTAGAAATATATCACCTACTTGGGGAAGTGCTGTGGAGTGGAGCAGATTTATAGAGCGAGGAGCCTATTATGCAGAACTGTAGATCACTGTCGTCCACCACTACAGCCAGCTTTTTTGCTAATGTTCACCAAGTGTCCTTTGCCTTTCTCCTCTCCTTGGTGAAGTAACAATTCAATTTGATAGCATTCTTTTAAAATATTTTTGCTGGGAACACTAAACTTCTATCATTTGTCTAATCGCCTGCTCAGATGTTTCTTTTCTCCTTTTTCTCCCATTTTGCTTTAAGCTGCCTGTTTGTTCCAAAGTTGGTGATATCACCACGTTGTACATCTGAAACTGTAGCTGGATTCTGGATAGGACATCCATCATATTACTGTGCACTGTGTATATACAATTGCAAAAACATAAATCAATGAAAAAAGTAATTTCTAGAATGCAGTGTTATTGTGTGAAAGTACACTGTTACCCTGAGACAAATGTACTGTTATGAGAGTGGGAAAACATTTAAAAAAAAACTAGAGGGAAGAGGGGGCATAAAATGACTACAGTTACCTGGTGTCAGAATTTGTGAAATGATTATTAAAGGGCACTTTGAGTTCTGTAAGTTACTTGGTATTTTCTGCAACACAGATGATATTTTGTAGAAATTTGTAACCATAGAGTTTCAGGAATGTCGAATATTTTTTTTGATAAATCTGTGACTACTGAGGATTCTTTCTAGGCTCTGTTATCCTTAATCTGCTAGAGACACAAAGGAGTTCAGAGGCTCAAATCCCCAAAGCTTTTACTCATGCAGCCTCCTTTTCCCTGTGTATCCAATTCATCCAGTTACTTGGAGCAGAGCCTTGGCTGGCTGTTCATTTGGACTCAGCAATCAGCTTAGTCAGCCATACATGATAGGTGCCCTTCATTAGTGTTTTGAATGAGGGTTTCTGTTAGATATACCAATGAGAAGGGCTGATGAATAGGTGGCAATAAAGAATGGCTTGTATGAATGCGATGTGCTAAGTAAATTCCAAGACACATCTCAGTTTGAGTGTCAGGATGCTGTTTACTGATGACTTTACAGAAGTAAGTAATGGAAAGTTTAAGGATCTGATATTGTGATGATGAGAGATGGATTGTTTTCTGTGGTTTTCAGATTTATTAATTCTTAAAGTCCTTCTTACTGGCATATCGTCTCCTTTTTCTATGTTCTCATATTGGCACTATATTCTACTGCTATGGAAGTATATTCTAATTAACTTTGTCACAGACTAGTGTAATTGAAGTTACAGCTTGGTAAGGCTGAGGGTCACTGCGCCTTCATGATGACTAGGGGATTAGGAAGATATTTAAAAACTTACAGTTGATAAAAATGCATGAGAGGAGAGCCAGTTATTAACCTGATTTCAGCTAAAGAGAAATCTGCCATGGCTTTTGTGATATTAAGGGTCCTTATAATTTGTGAAAAGCTCACTGCATTCTTTTTTCTATGTAAATTTCCTAAAATTATGTGAACTCTTGATGTTGCAAAATGTAGGATGCTCAATTGGTCTAGCTGTGCAGATGGAAATGGGCATTTTTTGTGTTAATGAAGAAAGGGAAGTATCTGACACTTGATCTTTTCATTTAATGATCTACAGCCTCATACAGAGATTTACAAATTAAATATGGCAGACTGTCATTCACTTCACTCTGTAAAACTTGTGACAGTGGAACCAGCAGAGAATATTCATGGAGTGTAAGACTGTAAGAGATTCACCCTGCAGTTCAGCAGGTAGACAGAAAACTTTAAAAATTATCACATCAAGTTAGGCTGAAATAAATGTGTTTGTGTGCAGTATGAGAGTATCAGCTGTCCTTTTCACACTCCTAAAAATCTTAGTCTTGACATGGGAATATGTTGTTACAAATGACAGAGGAAAACAGAATCCCAGCATGGGTCAGGTTGGGAGGGACCATAGCAGGTGTTTTAGGGCTGTTTCTGCTGCCATGCTTAGGAGAAGTGTATTGGCTGTCAGGGAGCTCATTTTGTTAATGAAGAAGGCTCCAAAACTACAAAAGAGCAAAATAAAATTATTGAAATCCGCTTTCTGTATTAGACCTTTTAGGCGATCAAGAGGGTAGAAAAGATGTTACTGGTTTAGTTTATTCCTGATGTGTACACTGCTATTGGAGTGAGCTTTAGGTGTCAGCTTTTGTGGGATATTTTCCCCTCCTTCCTGCTGTAATCAGGTATCTCAACAGCTGGAAACAAGTGTCTCAAAAGTAAAACTGGCAAAAGGAAGTTAATCTGTAATAACAGTAAATAACTTCATGTGAACTACTATAAAGATAAATGTTACTTGTGCCTAACAACACCACAAAAATTACTAGCTACAGCTCTTAAACGTTTCTCCCTCTCTAGGTTTAGCAAAAAGCTGTAAAATTAGACTGATAGCTAGATTGATTAGAAATTGAATTATTTCTTTTTGATGCATTTTTGAATTATTAAAACAGTACAGAATATCAGTTCCCTTTGCATACAGAAAGGGAAAGAAGCACAACCATAAGGAATTCACAGCCAAAACGATGTAGTAAAGAATTTTAGTTTGAAAAAGTGAAAGAAATCAAAGGGTCAAAATAGATTTGGTTTTCTTGGGAGATGGCAAGTTAAGTAAAAATTCTTAGTTCATTTATGCCTGTAAAAAAAGTTGATGCCAAAACTGACACAAGTAATACAATGAACTCCATGTTGGAAGTAGTGTTTGTGTGAATAACTTCTTGTGATGTAGATTCAGATGTTGCTGTGGCTAAGACGAACAAACAGAAGATTTTATCTCTATTGGAGTCGATGTATAAGATTCCTACAAAACTACAGAAAGTTAAACTACTGTTCTTAAATTATGGCTTAGTTCACATAACTTTTTGATAAATCTTTCTTTCAGCTTGTTAAACTATCAGGTGTTGCATTTTGAATTCCCACCATATTTTTCCACAACATTTTTCGTGGAGAGCAGTTTTTGTCTTTGCCATGAATGACCACAGGGTGGCAACATTAAAAAATGAAACCCCAGAGCATGAGCTACAGATAGATAGGCAAGGTGAAGGTGGGCTCTTGTGTAGATTTTAGGGAGGGGGCAAGTACGAGTGGGTGAGGATATGTCCCAGCCTTCAGGTTTTATATCAACTGCCACAGCTTAAGGCCTCATGGTTTCAGCTTCTGGCTTTCCTTAGGGATGGAGGAAGAGAAAGTTTTCAAAGTGAAACATTCAGTGTTTATTCTTGTCCAAAAAAATTTGTGGCAGAAGGTGATGTTTTATTCCTGAATGGAAGAGTTACTGCTCTGTTGAAAGCATTGAAAACAGGGCTGGCTGGCAGTTGGTCTGATGCACAAAAATGTGCTGCAGTGTTACCTGGATAAAAGAATAGGATAAAAAAGCCAACCTGCTGCTGGTATTAATGCTCATCTGGATGTTTAGATTTAATACAATTAATACAGCCAGCAAATAAATTAGTTTTTAGAATTCAGTTGCATATTAAAATGAAAACACTTGAATATTTTCTTTCTAGTATGATCAATCTATAAAATATAATTTTAAATGCATAATTTCTTGTTTATTGCCATTTCACAATTGATTTATATTGGGTTTTTTTCTGAATGCTCGTTCTTAAAGTCCTTGAGACTTCAGGAAGCTTATTTCTTGAGGTATGTACAATTACCACCTGCTTGAGTATTGCAATGTTCTTGTAAATGAATGTGCTACACTCCATTTTAGAAATCAGTTTACAGAGGTATGATACTTCTCTACTGTCATAGTCTAATGAAGTGAAGAAGTGTGAGGAGGTGATTTTAATCCTTGTTGATTAACCTATGAATGGACTGTAATCCGTTTTTCGAAAGGAGTTGGGTCACTGGGGAGTTGGGTCCCTAACTCACATGGTTTGCTTTCTGCTCCCTTACTGGACTTGATTCTTTAAAAAGTAGGAAGAGATTTTGAATGAATCACTGGAATGTTGAAATCCTCCAGGAGACAATTAGGAGAACGTTTAATAGTAAAAGATTTAGTACTCAGGCTGAATAATGGTAACACCTAATAAATCATCTTCTTTCATTTATAAAAGTATGTCAGTAAAACTGAGATATAATCTACTTTGTTGCTGATACAAAACTGAGGAAGGGGGGGGGGAAAATACCAGCTGAATGTCAGAATCGATATCAGCTTATTGTTCAGCACATCTGAATCAAGTGTGTGTTTGCATGTGAGCACACCTACACAAAAAAGGAACCAGCCTCTTAAGCAATTCCACTGTCATCTAAGGTACTACATAAAAATATAAATTCCTTTCCAAACTTGTGAGTAAATAGTGCAGTATTTTTTTCTACATATTTTCCATCCTTTTTTTCCCAGTGAAATACATACCTTTTTTTTACTTTGACTTGTATGACAATGGGATAAGTGATTAGCTTTTCCATAGGCTGTGTTAGCTTTATCTGGCAAGCGAAAAGTAAGGAATAATAATATCACAAAAGTATTTGCCTCCAAAAATGGCTAAATTAAATCAGTGATTTGAAGCCTGTTAAACTTAAAGTCACTTGATAACTCTGTAAATAATTCTCTGTAGGGTAAATATACCCTACCCTATACTACTGCATTTTCATTTATTTGAATTTCTTGTTAAATGGCATCCAGACAGGTTTCGTACACATTGCTAGAAGGAAGAGTAGTGTGGGACTACACATGTTTAATATTTTGTTGCATTTATTCTGTCTTGTAGCTCCAAGTAAAGATTTAGACTTTTGCCTTGTGCTAGGAGAATGTGCAGGCTTTCGCTTTTGAGGTGGTGACATCCACTGCAGATGTTGCAATTTATCACTTGGCTTTAACACAAATGTGACATGATCTCATTAAACTTCTGCCACAAGGTTTTATTGCTTTAATAATTTGTTGCAATATTTATAGAATACTGTGATGAATTGTATTGAATTTATCATATTATCCAAAAAGTAATGTGACAGAACAATAAATCAATCACATTTTAAACAGTGTTAAAATTGTATTGTCTTAACGTTCTGGATCCAAGCATAATGGGATCTCCTTTGAAAATAAAAGGGAAGCTTATTAGCATGAAATATTTCATAGTAGACTGATTAGTTTGGGTCTTGATCAAAAATCTCATAAGCTATTATCTGATAGCTGCTGACTTAACTTCTTAAAATAGAATATTTGGGCAATGCCTTGTCTTCTCATGGAATACACTGAATGCAGGAGCAGAGAATAAAGGATCACTTGAAGCCCTTAGCTGAACTGGGTCCTGTCTGATGCTGACTTAATTTGGTTGATCAGTTGTGAGAATATCCCTAGAAGTGAAGGAGTAGGAAGGGAGAGTACATGAATGGAGAGCAGAGCAATTTGTAACAACCAATTTTTGTCTGAACTGCCAGGAAGGAACCAGTTGCTAATTCAAGATACCCCAAGGACAGCTGGGCTGTGTGAAATCCAGGTTTTCCTCTGTACCTGTAATTACACACCAGTTACTGTTAAGTAGCAAGAGAATTAATGCTGTATGTAGTAAAGGAAGGTGAAATAAGAAGCTTAATGACAAAAGCAGTCGCTAGTTATTTGATCCTCCAGGTTACGATTTTTTTCATTTGAAATACGCTCTGTATATGTCCAGCCTCCACTCCATACATTGATTCATTCTAGATTGATGCTGTGGGGTAATTCTAAAATTGCAGTTATTACGTTTATGAACTTCTGTAAACCAAATGATCCAAATCAGGGACCAGGACACCAGTGTGGTGGGAATTATCTCTATGCAGAAATACTCCAGACACCTCTGATGCGGAGCCTTCACATGCGTTGTCTGCTAAGTATGTGGTGAGACAAGGAAAGGATGCATATAAATGAGAGTACAAAGAAATAATTAAACAATATCTGTTTGACTCAGCCCATCAGAAGCCTTATCAAATTAATGTTTCTCAGACACAGAAGTAGATTTTTAAGGAACATAATTATATAAAGATTTTTTTTGTGAGTGCATACAGGATGTCATCTGAGCATGATACACAGTGTTGTTCTTGTTTTGTAACAAAAAATTACAGAGACTCCAATTTTGGCCTTTCTTAAGGGGAGATGTTTAAGTGGCCGGAGTAATAATTATGATTTCTGTAGCAGCCTGGGTTTAAAAATAAAAATATCATGTTGAATTATGAAAGCAAAATATAACTTCCAATTAGTGTACATCTTCAACATTTTTGGATGAGTCAAGCTTCTTGCATTGTCAAAATGAAACCTTCGGCCTCTTGTGTAGGAACTGAAGGAGAAGCACGTTGGTGCAGTTCAGTTCTCCTTGAAAGCATCTGTACTTCTGGAATGTGCGCTGCTTTTCTCCTTCACACTCTGTTCTTGTGTGTGTGGCGAGTTCTCTGCTATCAGTGGGTGCAGGCACGTGACTGCCATGAAATGCTGCTTTGTGAGATTTGAACAGACACCATGGGAAATGTAGCTCAGCCTGGAAGCGTAGTCTAGGCAGAACAGATGGGGTCTCTGTGCCTTTCTGAAAACTATTGAAATCCATTAAGTGGAATTGAAGTGATAGGGATTTTCCTGAAAAAAAATGTGAGTTTTTATTTAGCATCATCTTAATGCGCTGTTTCAGTCTAGCTGTGTCCATCTTGAAAGTATCTTATTTTTCCTTCCCCCTACCTTTATTTCTCTGGCATTATTCCGTCATCTTGGTAGATACTTGGCAGTTTCCATGAAAGTTTGGCGGAAAGGCTGATGGTCTCTTCCCGTGTTACCTGTTCTGTGATTCGTTTTTATTGCTGCAAACACCTTGTGAAAAGAGCATGTGTTCTTTCTACAGCGTTTCTGCTGACTGCCTTTTAAGCCTCCACGATGTTTAATTTGCTTACAAACCATCCCCACCTCCAAACTCTCAAATTATTTCAGACAACCACAAGTGTTCTTTCCAGAATCACTATATCACGTGTCAGTCTTGGACTTTTTGAGGAAAATTAAGTGATTAAAAGGCCATAGCAATTGTAAACCTGATTATGGGTAAGTGGTAGGACTTCAGGTGTGTGAGTTCCTGTACTTGCTTTTAGCTTCTGCTTTCTCTGGGCTGCTGTGTTCAGGTGCTCACCCATAGCCCCAGCTTTTGAGGTCAGCTTTTTTTCTACCAGTGCTCTCCATCTTTCCCTCACTGATGCTTTGGAAGCAGGGAGGAAGAGCTGGCATGACTTTTGAATATGGAGGGTGGCTTCAAATGGATTTGACAGAGAATTAGCAGAGAAAACAAGAGTTCAACTCTAGCTGACATTTGAAAGATGCTGATCTTTCCTTAATAGTTTAGTGTTGTTTTGAAATAGCTTATAATTTATTTGGTGGGTTTCTTTTTGAAAATCAGTGAAATAGGACCGATAAATACTTCTGATACTTTCATACAAATATGTGGCACAAGGACCGTACAATTCTATTAGGTGTACAACTCTATTAGAAATAGCAGCAGAGCTAAAGGTTTGCTTGGACTTTGGAAGTTTACACTGCATAGCTATTACTGTGAGACTATCAGGTTTCTCCATTTTTTAAATGTACACATCTGGTCTTTAAAGGTAAGCTTGCTCACATTTGATGTGTTTTATTTGCCTTAATTTGGCATAGTTTCGGTTTCCTCTTGCTCTCTCTTGAAAAGCAAATGAATAACTTGGTGACTTCCCTCTAATGCAGTTGGCAGTTGCAATTTCTGCCCATTTTTCCTCCAGTAAGGATAAATGAGATGTGGTAGCACTATGTTATTAGAGATATAGGAAGTCTCACCTCTGAAATTTACTGTAATGGGTACACTTTTTCTCCCTCACCAAAACCTTCATTGAGACAGACATTCAATGCTGCATGAAATAAACGTGTTTTAGGTCTGGCTTTGTATTTTGAGAAAATGTTTCAGTGCCACTGGAAATAATGATATTTAAATGAATAATATTAATGATAGGGCTTAAAGTGACTTGAGTTATACTGAGGGATGTTTCTAGGTATGGCTAAATTTCAAGTTCAGATAAAGAAATCTTAAAAATATTTAATGAAATCTTGTGATTTGATTGTTAAATTTACAAAGGATGAAGGCAGCAGATCCCAAATGAGTCTGTTCTCCCAAGGGAGCCAGAAAGGGGAATAACTGTGTCAGCTTCCATTGCAAGCACTAAACTTGGAATTTATAGGTGCACATTTTAGTAATTATCTGCTTATACCTTTCAGAGGTCCTTTTAGTGGTGTAATCAGAATTGTAAAAAGGAAGTAAGTTTCTCTTGCATTAAGATCTATTTGAAAAGCCATTGGAAATGCTTGAATACTTCACTTTAAGAAGAGTAAGTTGTACCGATATTTGTAATCTAAGCAGCACCGCTGTGAGGTTTTTTTGGTTTTCATAGTGGTCATTTTAGAGACAAATGATTCTGTAAGATCTTGAAAGGGAAAGGTCACTTAATGCAGAATGTGCATCTGTACAATTTATATGCCAATTAATGTCCTGATTCACGGCAGACAACTGAGTTAAAAATCACTGCGGTTTCATGCCAAAATCCATAATATAGCATTCATTTTGCTCTGCATAGTAGAATTTTATTTGGAGAACATATTTGACTAGATGAAGGCATCAGAGTGTCTTGGATGAGAGTCTGGCAGGAATCCCATATATTTGCCATCATTATATTGTAGAGTTGTCACGGTGTCTAGTATTGGAAAAAAACTCCTCCTTCCTTTGGAAGGCTTCCTTTGCCTTCCTGTGGCTCCCCTGGGGAGAATTTAATGATTTTGGAAGGATATAAATGCAGCTATGTTGAAAAATGCATATACAACTTGATATCTGTTCAGGTAGTTTCCTCAAGGATTCAATTACTTCCTAGGGCTTCCTGGATTTGGATCTGGGGTACAGTGGGTGTAGAGTAGGTAGGGAAGTGGTGCAACTTTTGCAAACCTTAAACTGTTATTTTACAGCGCAGCAATAATCAAGGATTTTAATTTAGCACTGACTCTTCCCTTTCCAGATTCTACTTACATTTTCATGTGGCCTTAAAAAAGTGCATCCGTAATATGAAACATAGGAAGAAAGAATAACCATTAAAAAAAAAGCAGTTTACATGATATGAAAAAGTGGCCATTTGAATTCCCACTAGATGTTGGTTTGAATACCAGTTATGCCCCTAAATTATCAATGGATTTCTGAAAGTCTAATCCAAACTGCATAAGCTAACAGAATTTTATAAATATTCCCATCTTTTTTTGAAAGTTCCTGGACTGATCAGTAGCCTAATGCATTTACCCTTGGGAATCGTAGAGTGTCGCTTTAAATGATTAAGTAATGGGAAAAGAGCTTAATCTCTTACAGCTTGTCTACAAGTAAAGAAGATCAAAGACAGGGTGATCAGGTTTGCCAGATTTGCTGCTCCTTGGAGACTGGGCAAATTAAAACAGTCCCTCGTAAACGTAGATTTTTAGTCCTGTCCTGAACAAATATGTTCATAAATATATGGGAAGTTAAAGAAGAGGACAATTTGTGATATCCCTAGAGAAAACTATTAGCTTTTTTTAAGAACTAATATATCAATTTACACAAGGTGTGTCAGCTCCAGGATAGCACTGGCTGCAATTTCTCCTCAGGAGTTGTTCTGCTGGAAGCACAGCAAGCAGACACTGTGTCCTGAGCTTCTGTGGCTCTGGGCTCTCCAACTTTGGGCAGTACATCTGCAAATACCCCTCCCAGCTGTGCAGTGCTTGCCCAAGGAAATGGATACTCTTGTAATTAATAGTGGTGATGAAAATGGGTCCTCTCATGGGATTTGTGGTTTCTTCACCTTTCTGTCGTGTGGTTGATCTGACACCTGAAGCAGATTTCCTTAGGTAAATGGGAAATCAGGTCACTCTGGCACTGGGTGAGGATCCTCATTTGAGGAGCCACTTAGTCATTTTTATATATTTTATATTTCTGTTTGGTCTGCAACTCTTTTTGCATCCAAATTCACTCTTTATACTGCATTTTCATGCATATTAGATAAGCTGCCCTTGAATTTATTTGTTACCCTGGCAAGTCAGTTCTGCCCTGCCGAAGTAAAACAAATGAGCTGCGACCAGCTCATCAGTAGATGCTTGTTTGAAGTGAGTGGAAACAAAGCTCAACGCAAGTGAAGGCAAATTTGAGCAAAGCAAGCCTGGAAAGCTTGAGGAGTAAGTGTTGGGCACAGGTTTTTGGAAATCTTGCAGACCCTTAGAGGGTATAATCTCCACAGGAATACATGTGAAACCAAGGGTAGTTGTGCTTCAAATATAACTTCTTTCATATTTTGTTGTCCTCCACTGTGAAGCTCACTTGCAATGCCTTGAAATGTTTCTGCTTGGAAAAGAAGTGACAATGGGTTTGGGAAAAAAGAGCCATGTGAGGAGGGGAGAAAGTAGTGCTTTAAAATACTTGGTCAAAAAATCAAAGTTTAGCAAAAAAGTATGGGGATTCAAACTATGCTTAATTTAATAAAAAGCTTTATGGAGAGAAGATTTGCAGATGAATAGAAATGCCTGTAATACATTTTTCTTTGTAAATCTTGCACCTGGGAAGTTTTATTTGATGAATAAATTATTTTGGGCAAGGGACCAAAATGAAGTAGCCAAACGACAATAATTTGATGAGGGAATGAGAATGTATGGTACCCAAAGGGGATGTTGGTGCAGTTTTTAAAAATCCTTTCAATGAATAACAATCTTGTTAAACTTCTCTTATTAAATATGATATTTATAAGCAATTTCTAAAACACTGGTTGAGTTTTAACAACTTTATGAAATCATGTAGGACTAATATTTTTGAAATAGCTAATAATTTCAGTGCTGTCTGCTGCTATAAACTTTTATTTCATTAGTTTTCAACTTAGTAATTTAGTTAAAATTTCAAAACCATTACCTCAAACTTGTGTATTTGACTTTGATTTGATTTAAATGATTGAGAGAAGCCAACCAAAGCAACAAGGCACTCCAAAAAGATGATTCTCTAAATGAAGCATTTGAAATCTTTTTTTCAAGGAAATAGAGTGCAAATCTGCATTTCATGTGTCAAAGGTAATCAAAAAATTTGAGACTGTGAGGAAAAATTAGTAGATTTACATTTAAGAAGTTATTTTCTAGGAATAACAAAAGTGTAAAAACTAGAAAATGCCTTGAAGTCAGAAGAAAGAAAACGTGGAGTTAATAGATTGAAATATGCATGAAAAGGAAAATCTAATAAACACTTTCTTGCTTGCTGCTGGTCTGGGGTATTTGCCAGGTGTATTTCCTAGAATGTGTTTTTTCCCTACATACTGACTAGGATTAGGAAGTCAGATTTCCCACTATCTTTGAGTTGGACAGGCTGTTTCTTTTTTTTGATACCTAGAATGCACTTAGAAAGTATAAGAAATACTGTAAAGAGGCTTATATCTGCTCCTCTGCCATAGAATATTATACATTCACTTAGTTAAGCTACCAATTCATTAAGTTTGATGCTATAAAAGGAAAGTATTTCCAAAGCTTCTTTTAATGAAAACATTCTGAAAATTTTTTTTTTCTATGTAAAATGATTATTTTTTTCTGTTGACAAAATCCTGTTCAGTTAAAATGAAGAGAACATAAAATGCCAAATTTAATCTGATTCATATTTAAGTTAGTATAGGAATACTGTTTCCATAAATCAATTGGTTGAATAGTATGCATTGAGTTGTAGGCATAAAACTAAAAATATCCTAAGAAAAGTATGCATGTGAAATTAAGCCATAAATCCATTGTTTGTGTCCCAGGACCTGCCATTACACAGCTCAATATCATTTAACTTAGATGTGTACTAATACCTAGTTATTGTTCAAGAGGTTCAAGAGCTGAATTAAAAGTATTTATCCTGACTGGAATACAGTTTTCTTGAAGAACCTTTTTCTTTGTCAGAAAAAAAAAATCTTTTAGCCTATGCAAATTTATGTTGTAAGGATATAAAAAGGGACTATTGTTTCAGGTAACAGCCATCTAAGTCATCCAAGCAGAGATGACCCAGGGTTATATCTCTGCTTTTGAATGGAATGGAGAATTTATTCATGTTTTGTTTCACGTATCAGAAGAACTTTGTAACTTGTGGGATAAAGTCATTCTAATGTTGTCTTTCATGTGAGAGCTGTTCATCTTCATGATAAGTGAATAAATATTACTGAGAAAACATCAGTTTTTTTATAAGCAAGGATTGCTGCTGAATGAGCTCTAGCTGCTGCTGCAGTGACAGTTTGATGTTTATATCAACTAATTGCTATTTATATGGAACAGAACAGGATTTACACATAACCACACATGGTGTGATTCATGGTCCTGAGAAGGGCCAGGAGTTGGACTTTGATGATCCCTGTGGGTCCCTCCCAGCTCGGGCTATTCTGTGATTCTCTACTTTGTAATGTTGTATTTGAGGGTACTTGGACAGGTTGTGAGGTTTCCATCCTTAAAAATACCCCAAAGCCAACCGGACATGGCCCTGAGCAATCAGGTGCAGTCTCAGTGCCAGTTTTCACACTTCATAGACTGGCAGGTTGTTTTTTCCCTCTGCCTCTTTCCCCTCAGCCTTGCTCAAGAGTTGATTTTAACAGTGCTAGCAACATTCTGTATCACATAGAACATACACAAGACATGCTGTAAAGAACTGCAGAGCCATTTCACACTGTATGCATTCTTTTTATGGGTGAATACTCCATTTAAGTGTTCAGTTGAACAAAATTTAGGTAGTAATTAAAAGTGTTTAACCCACATAAAAAAATTTTATGTAGGTTATGCAATTAATTTTATTACAGAAATTGCATTTAACTTAAGAACTGATGACCTTATCTTAATGCAGTAATGTATTTTTCATTAAAATGAAACATCCTGTTAGCCAGGCAATAACCAGCCAGAAAGGAAGAGATGGAAAAGGTCCACAATATACCATGTACAACATCTGTCTAAAAGAAAAAAATAGCCAGTAATGCAGCATTTTTCAATTTATTACTGTGTCATATTGGAAAGTTTAAACTGTAATTAAATGGATGGGAACTACTAATACACTGTCATTTTACAACTTGGATGGCTTCTGCTGCTGAGCTGTCCTACCTCCTTCAGTAAATTACAGATGTTGCTTGGTCCTTTATGCAGGCTTTCACACGTGGGATGTATTAATCATCAAGGAAGATAATTGAATGCATTTCCAGACACAGGAACAGCCAATATTTCTTCTGTCAAATGCAGCTTCCACCTGTTTGCTGCAATGCTATATGCGTTTTTAGGGGTTTCTTGTCTTTGTTGTATGCTGATAACAGCATAGATCTTACAGATGAAGTTTTCTGGATGACTTAAGATGATAACTCTGAAAGAGTGAATATATTAATATAGCATTGGTTTTGCTGTCATGAGATTGTTTCCTCAGCACAGCATAGAAGCATTATTGTAAGTGCTTGGTATTAGCAGCAAACAATATTTCTAGCAGTGTTACACTGTAAGTAAAAGGGGATTTTTATATGTAACAAGTGAATAATCATAGGTGGCCTATAGAATCTTATTCCAGGCTGTGTGCTTGCAGGTAGAGTACAAACATACAGCCTAGGGTGGTGCTGATGGGATTTGGACTACTTTTCCTCTCTTCAGGTTATTACACTGCTTTTGATGGCAGGTAAAAGTATTTAATTTCAGCTTTTTTTTTTTAAGCCATGCTTTTAGATGCCAGTATTTTTGAAAGAGGTCAGGTTGGATAGAACATGTTGTTTGAAACCCCCCCAACTTCCTAAGGTTTGTGTTGTCATTATTGAGAAACACTGTTTTGGATTAGCTAGAGTTTCTTACTAATATAACAAATTGATGGATCTGATTCTGCAGCCTTTCCTACCAAACATAAAACAAGAATGAAAAAAAAAAAAACTACCAAGCAAACAGGAAAGTATTAAGAGTAGAGGTTCAAACCATGAACAACTCTTTCTCTGGTTTTGAGTAAAAAAAAAATATATTGCTTTGGGAGAAAGAAATTCTCAGTTGGCTAATTTTAGGTATTAGGTCTGTTTTATAGATGGGTTCAGTAGATGAAGTTCCCAAGGAAAGTGGTGCATACAGCAAGAATAGTCGTACTTTATTAGGTGGCTGGTAGGTTTTATGGTTGCTGTTTAGCTGCTGATGGTGTTCATTCTTCCTTGAAGTGGTGAGAGAGATCTTCTGTAAATCTTTTTATTCTTGAGTTGGATCAAATACTGTAGCTGTAGAAAACAGAAAGAAAATTACTGCATTTGTTCACTAGTGAAAATTTTTCGTGCTTGCTTATATGGTTTTCAAATGTGTAAATGATCAGTGGGCTAATTGTCTTGGAATGTAATAGTTACATTCCTTGAACAGAAAAGTTCATTGATTTCTCAGATAAGAGTTCTTGAATTCCAGTGGATTTTTACCTTGATTTTAGTTGGGTTTTTTTTGTTTGCTTTTGTTTGTTGGGTTTTTGGTTTGTTTGTTTTGCTTGAGTTTTTGGGTTTTTTTGGTTTTTTGTTTTGTTTGTTTTGGTTTTTTCTATGTGGTGTTGTATGCGTGTGTGTTTGTTTTATTTTAGTTGGTGGCTGTTGTCAAGACAGTAAAAAGAATAAACTGAGAACCATTTAATGGGTGATTTTTGAGGCAGGAAGGCACCTCTGAAGATCCCTATAATCTAACCACCTGCTCAGACCAAGTTGCTTGCGGCTGTGTCTCATTGGATTTTGGGTGTCTCCAGGGGTGGAGGCTCCACAGCTTCTCTAGGAACCTCCACCAGTGTCTGACCACCTTCACAGGAGGAAAGTGCTTTCTTGTGTTTAGGTGAAATAGCTTCTGTTTTAGTTCATGTCCATCTCTTCTTGTTCTGCACCACTGATAAAAGCCTGGCTGCCACTTCTTTACTCCCCCATCTGGTATAAACACCCATGGATCAGATCCCCTGAGCTTTCTCTGCTCCAGGCTGGACAGTCCCAGCTCTCTCAGCCTTTCCTTGCAGGACAGGTGCTCTGGTCCCTTGATCTTTCTGGCCCTTGCCTGGACTCACTGCAGCATTTTGGTCTTGTACTGGAGAGCCCAGCGCTGGCCCCAGCACTCCAGTCTCTCAGCAGAGCTGAGCAGAGGGGAAGGATCTCTGCCCTCTGCCTAATGCTGCTCACAAGTTTTGTCCTTTTTTCTCTAATATAGCACCGCTCGAGCTGGTGTCCGCTAGGACTTTTCCACATACCTGGTTTCCAGCTGGTCAGTACAGGTGCGTGGGGTTTTATTCCTTCTCAGGACTTTGCATTTCCCGTTCCTACAGCCCCTGGCAGCATTATTTCTCCAGCCTGTTGAGGTCTTTCTGCATGGCAGCACAAGCCTCTGGTGAATCACTCCCTTCCCAGCTTTGTGTTATCTGCAAAAATGTCATGTTTTGTGTGTAAAGATGAAACTTTTGTCTCTATTGCAGAAATCATGAATACAGACAACCCTGAGGTTGAGACAGCTGACTGCTGTTGAGCTCTTGGCTTTTAGAATAGCTGCATGCCAGTTACAAATCTTTTTTGCCTTTTTTTCCACTAGACATTTTGCCATAAAAATGAATGTAGTCATACCCTAAGACTTTTTGGTGATTGTTTGATAATGTCTTATGGATGATGGTCATAAAATTAAACTGATTGTGTCAGCTGTTGTTTGTTATAGATGATGATCCATTGCCCACACAGCACTCCTAAATCAGATTTTTTTCACTTTGGTATTTATTACTGTTAGTGGTATTGTATATGGGTTTTATTTCAATTTTTTAAAAGGTAATTACAGAATATATGGCTAGCAAGTTGGTTATACTTCCAATTTCTGCAAGGATTCTGGAATAGTTGAAATCCTACTATTACTAAGAAGTTGATGGGTTACCTTCAAGAGCCTTGATTTTTCTTGAGTAGGAAGGTGGACTGCAACATAGACAAACTTGCAGCTTTTGTTAACTTTTGCTCTATCCAATAAATGTAACCAGGCTTCGGTCAAATGGGTGCACTCGGTTAAGTACAGGACAGCTGTAAACACCCAACAGAGGCCTTCCAGTGCCTGAAGGGAGGAATAGATTCTTTGCCGTGAGGGTGATGAGGATGCTGGAACATATTTCCTGGATAAGCTGTGGATGCCACATCCCTGGAAGTGCTCAAGGCCAGGTTGGATGGACTCCGAGCAACCTGGTCTAGTAGGAGGTGTCCCTGTCCATGGCACAGGGGTTGGAACTGGATGATATTTAAGGTCCCTTCCAAACCAAGCCATTCTGTGATCCTATAATTGAAGTTTTAAAAGTTATTATTTCTGTCTCATTGTGAGGGAGCATATGAAATGGCAATTGCAAACTATTTCATTTTATGTTCAGTCTTCTCTTTAAAAATATTTCTGGGGTTCCAAAGCTTTTCACTACTCGCTTCTCTGCCTGCATGCGACATGCTTGTGTCAGTGATGTTCTGGAGGTACAGAAAGATCATTTGAGAGGGTTAATCGGGGCGTGCAGAGTTTCTTACTCATAAACATGTATCTCAGGCAGGACTGCAAACCTCAGCAGAGCCTTAAGTTAGCTTCTTGTGTCTTAGGGATATGGTGCTGAAGGTGCTTCAGCTATAAAAACCTGTAAAAACCTATAAGTAGTCTGTTCAGATATCTTCAGTGAGGCTGTGTGTGGAAGGGATTTACTGGCTCACATGGCAGCTGACAAAGGAGAGGAAATGACTAATAAGCCTTGGTGGTACAGGAAGTTTTTTGCAAGGCAGTGAGTAGTGTTTGTAAGGCTCTGAGGTGTTGCAGACGGATGTGTTATTTTAGGTGTGGCCGTAGGGGCTCTTTGCCATCTTCCTGGGCTGTGATTTGGTGTTTGACCACCTCAGCACCCAACATGAGAGATGCTTTAGCAAGAGGTGCTTGGTAATTGGGGTGGGCAGAGATTGATATTGGCAGGGAATCTGAACAGGTGTCCAGCACTCTGCTCCTGCTGCCAGCTGGGAGGGAGAGAGGAGCTGAGGGGAATTCAAGTTTCTCCTCTTCGGTGCAGGAGAGGTTTTAGCTTCTCATTGAGATCCAGTAATTTGGTATGTAAATACTTTAAAGCCCCTGCAGGACAATGCCAAGGAAGTTATTTAAAGACCTGATCTCTTCATCCTGGGAGGAATTCAAAACATCCTCCCCAGGGCTCTCCTCAGGGTGCATGTGATTGCTCACAGGAATTGGGAGCTGGGTCTGAAATACTTTTTCAGCTGCCCCTAACAAAGCACATTCTTTCATGGTTTTTCTCTCTTGGAGCGAAGACCAACAGCTGTCAAGAAGGGGTTTTAACCTGGCATCTGTGACTTTGCATTCAAGTGGACTGAATCACTTATGCTGTGAAGGACAGATGAGATATAGGGGAGGAAATCTTTTCTTCAGTGTTTCTTGCAGTCCCTCTGCAGGTTGCTCACTGCAAACACAGCTGGCATAAGCATGTGTAAATTCACTTTTGCTCACCTGGCATGGTAAGTGGAACTTGACATACAGGGGTCAGCAAGTTAAATGTGGGCAGGAAATGTATCCCTCTGGAAAACAGCCAGGTTAAGGCAGGTTACTCTGCACTTTAAATTTCAACCTGAGCTTAGAAACACAGCTACTCTTAGAGCCTGGCAGCAGAGCAAACACCTGGTTTAGAGTGGCCAGATGTTGGTTTTGGGGATCCTGGCCCTGGACAGACTGATAGACTAGTGGGGTGACAGGTTTGCAGATACAGAAGATGTGATTGCTATAGGAGATGCAAATAGTATCTTAACCACTTTGTGAAAACACAAATGCAAAAAATAAACCATGGGGAAGGGAAGAAAAGGTCTGTACTGCTTGTTAATTAAGACTGATGATATTAACAGAATATTAATGAGACTACGATAAAAGAAGGGTTCATCTGAAATGTTAATATGAAGCAAGACTTGATCGAAGTTACTAAATATATTCTCTGTATTTGATTAATCACTTTTTATTGTGGTGTGTTTTTGCATTATATTTAGCAACTACCTCTGAAAAAGTAATTGTGATGGGAATCAGAGCGTTGTAATTGGAAGGCAGGTGATACAACAGAGATTATGCAGGAATGGCTGCTCATCTTCTTGTTTTCCATAAAGAAACAGGAATTTAAATTTAAGCTGTTGCAGTGAGCCCAGGCAAATGCTGGCTGTGAGACTGTAACCATAGAGGGAGCCTGTACTCCATCTAGGGTAACATGCCCTGTTGTGCACTGAACTCAGAAGAAATATAGGTACTTCTACTGGCATGACAAACTGAACCCCCTGGGTGACATCCAAACTTGTGTAATGGCAAGACCTAGATGACATTAATCACTCAACCACAAATTGAGTTTCAAGCTAAAGAAGTATTTGTCTGTCTTTCAGCAAATATACCATTCTTGAATACATAGTCATTCAAAATGTTTGTTGGGCTTGGGGAGAAAAGGTGAGCTCAATGTAGAAAGAATATACTGAAAAGGAAAACCTGCCTGACCAGTTCAATGTTTTCATTTTTAATGAATAACACATTTTTATGATTCTGAAAATCATTTCATTTTTCCTTTGAAAGAGCAAAGCTCTATTAATGTTGTTCATGTTTATATGCTTAAAAATACCACAATAGATCTTCACATAGGGAAAAGAGAGCCTGATTTTTAGTATTTTGCTGGAATTTAAACATTGAAGTCCATAGCACTTAATACCCAACTAGTCATAAGCAGTATGAAAGGAGAATTTTATCTGTTTGCTGTTTGGATTACATATAAAGATGTTTCTACTAAAAAGTGAGCAGCAGCCTTCTTGTACAACTGCCTGCCTCAGTCTGTGGTGATATAACTGGAGGTAATTAGGAGGTGTGTATGAGGAACAGCATGTAAAATCTTGAAATAGCTGCTCATCTTGGAAGATTCAGCACTCTGTTAGAAACATTCAGCAGAGGTGCTTTGATTTCTAAGGTTTTTTTGATAGCATTGGGGTGGAGAGGCAAGGGACATGCAAAAACTATTCTAAGAGTGGTGCCAGCTTGCCAGTCTCCCCTGCAGGACATCAGGCACTTCCAGATGAGATGACTTCTTTTATCCTACAAATTGTGTCAGTATTCATTCTATTTTTTTTCAGCTCTGCAGTTAAATACAGGAAGGTGATGGTGAATTTTCCACTAGTGTAAGAAAAATTGAAAACAATTTGGGGAGGAAAACTTTAGACTTTTAGGTTTTAACCAAACTCTTAAGGATAGTGTTTCCTGAATCAAGGTACTGATTATTTTAATAATTTCTCTATGATCTGTTTTTGGGGTAAAAATTACAATATTCCTATTTCCTTCAAAGATGCCAAGATTCATTAGTAACATATTAATAAAACATGGAGATAAATTTCGTAGATGCCTGGACAACAGAAGTTCTGAGACTGTGCAGGGTTCTGTCAACTTCACTGTGAAATTGTTCAAATTGAAGTATTGTGAGGAACCATGAGATTATATCTTTCCAATTGGCAACACTGATTAAATTTCTTAACCTTCACTTTTCCTTTAAGTGATATATTTCATTAACTATCTTAAGTAGATTTTTAGACTGTAGTTTTGGATGGGGATTGGCATAATTTGGTTATAGGAACTTATCAGAGACCTCATTTTATTATTTTTCCTGCCAACTATCTGTCATGATGGTCTGTCTTTTTTTTTTAAAGTTCCTGAAATGGTTGTTATGAAAAGTCCACCAGCCTGCTTCAAAGCAGAACAAGCTTCAAAGCATATTTTTACATCATACAAGCTGCACATATTGCAGTCCTACTCCAGATTCCAGCACTTTTTTTCTCTTGATTGAAAAAATTATTTTCCAATTGGAATTACAACATTTTGCATAAATCTCAGGGGAAGAGCAGTTTAGTGAGTGTGGGTTTTGTTGGCTTTGCGATGTGGATTTGGACTCTTGTGAAGTTTTACGCAATGTTATAGGATTCTGCAAAACTTGTGAGTGAAATTCTTCTGTAGTGCTAATAGAAAGTTTCTGTGCCCCAGGCCTTTGGAGGGAAGCCTAGGATAGAGCTGTTGGCAGGTAGGGCTAAAGAGGAGGCCCTTTAGTTAGTTAGGAACTATGGAAAAAAACGTAATGTTGTAGTCCCTTGATAAAACATTGTTAGCCCCTTGCTTAGCCCCTAATTAAAATGTTACCTGGTGGGTGTAGCGTTTGCAGAAGGGTGTAGCAAAAGCTGCGTTGCCATCTGTGGGAGAGGTGTTTTGAGTATAGACATTTGGAAGACAGTAGAAGACGTGCTCTGAAACACATTAATTCAGATGTATTGTTTCTGCTGAAAAGAGGAGTGGGATTGAAATCAGTGTGCCTGCTCAACACAAAAAATTAAATTACAGGTGGTGTTACGTGCTGATTCATGTCCATATGTTAAAATAATTTGTGGGAGGAGCTGACTCTTTCAATGCTCTTTTGAAAAGGCATCCCAACTTCTTGACACTGTTGTAGCTCAAATGGTAATTAAAGTGAGTTGAAGCAGGGAAGAGAGAACATGTGCAGTGCATTTTTGTTCTCTTGCTGGTACACATATAAATCTCATTTACACTTCTCCAAGCTATTGAGTAAAATCTTCCACTGGTAAGGCATAAGGTGTGTGATCTTGCAACTTCTTGTCAGACCAAAGGATTTATCTAATAAAAATCACTTTGTGCCTAAAGAAAATCATAATCGGCATGTTATGGTGTTTGTAGGGCTGCATCATCTTGCTATGCAAATTCTTAACAGGATTTTTTACTGGAAAGGAACAAGTTTTAACTGCCTGTTTTTTCCATCAAAAACCTAATATTCGTAATGGATTAAATGTTCATCAGTCAGAGGGATTCACTTAGGCTTGTTGATGTCTTCTTACTGTCATTCACTTTGCGGACTGCCATTCCAAGTCTGAAAAGAGAAGAAAGAAACCTTCTGTTGAAGGTTATTTTTTACAGTTCAATCTACAGTGGGGGTAAGGAGAATGACAAATTAAGATATAAAATGTCCCTGGAAGGTGAAATTACTAAAATACTCATGCATTAGTGAACCCTTCTGTGAGATTTCTTAACAGTCTAAGGAGTTGAAAGGTCTTTCTAGAGAGAGAGCGAGCAGTGAAATTGATGTTTTATGTGTGCCACTTTACTAGCTCTGTTTAGCTGGAATAAATCTGTATGAAATGGCATCATTTAAAGGACTACATAATCTGTGGGAGTTGATGATGAATTTTTAATTTGAGAAAGACTGGCTTTTTACAAAATAAGCCTCATGATCTAAGATGTAATGACTACAAATTGCTGTTTTAAATGCCAAGGCTGTGGCTTCATTATTTTGTGCACATTAAATAATGATTTTAATAAAAGTCTGGAGTTCATGTTGTCTTCTGAAAGCTATTACCTCTCAGCTACTGGCATATACCTCTTTGTCTAGAGGGCAAAGTGAGCAACATCTCATATTTTTCTTAGGCTCTATATGAAAGCATTAATTTCCTTCTGATGCTTTGATGGAGCTCCAGTGCTGTGGGGCAAGTTAATGCAAAATGATCATATTTTCCTCATAATCAATATAGCTGTATGACAGTGGGCATCTATTTTTCATTTCAGTAAAGCTGAGTGATGTGTGGATTTTGTACAAAAGGCTCCTTTTGAAAAGCAGGGATGGAAATAGCATTTTCAGCAGGAGGCTGAGTCACTTGTTTATATCTGCAGTTGCCTCCCAGCAAAGAAAGATCGTGATGTGTTTCACCACAAACATTTTCCCTTATCACTTACCTGTCACATTTGAATAAATCAGATACTTGCTATTTTACTTAAGGAAAGCAAACAAACAGCGATTGATCTCCTAAATTTTTGGTGGAATTATTTTTTCCATCTGAGTATCTCTGCGGTCTTGGGCTTCTGACATCAGGGTGCTGGAAGCAAAAGCTGCTGAAGATCCACATAGGCCTTGTTCATTATTGAGAGGAGAATGATGGAAGGAAAGTGCTGTTTTCAAGACAGAAGTTTAAGCTAAAGCATCTGGTTCTGTGGTTTTAAAGTTTTTAAGTGCCCAGACATGGAAGTCTGAATATTTACATATCATTATGAAAAGTTTGTGGAGGACTGTCTGCTGTGGGAGGGATTCCACACTGGAGCTGGGCAATGGTATGAGGAAGAAGGAGCAGCAGAGATGTGGGATGACCTGACCATAGCCCCTCTGTCCTCTTGTGCCTCTGGCAAGGAAAGCAGAGAAAATTGGGAGTGAAGCTGAGCCTAGGGAGACATGGGGAGAGGGGGGGGGCGTGGGAAGGGGAAATATTTTTAAGATTTGGTTTTATTTCTTATTACCATACTCTGGCAGTAAATCCAAATAATTTTTCCCCAAGTTGAGTTGGTTTTGTCTCTGATGGTGACTAGAGAAAGGAGCCTTTTGTTACTTTTTTTCTCCCCTTGAGCTGAGGAGAGGAGTGACAGAGTGACTTTGGGCACCTGGCACCCACTACAAGAGTTTAGCATTATGTTTGAAAAATACAAACTTAAAAGCTATCAATATTTTCTGTGCCTCAGCCCCAATTACTAATATTACTAATGTGTAGTAGATTGTTCTTGTTATCAAGTGATCAAGATTCAGAATATGTTAATATATTTAATCCTTCAAGAGAACACAGAGGAACTTTTTTAAGTCATAGGGTCTGTTGAAGTCACTTTTTTAGCATAATAATAAATTGTCAAAATATTTTAGTAGAAGATAATTATTTGTTTGATCATTTCAGTAAAGAGTTATAAATGGAAAATATTGACCTCAGCAGTCAAATAACAGCAGGTGTCAGAAATCATGTAATTATAATCTGCTGATGAGAATATTGTGAAATACATTAAAGAAGATTAGCTTTACTTGAAGTTCTATTTCTGGTAAGAAAGTAACAGTGCAAAAATTCTCAGAATTCTTGTTTCTTCTCAGTGTCGGTGTATAAGATAATTCTAAATTACAGTATTATGCAAATGTGAGGGCAGGGAGCTGGAGAAAAAAAACAAAACTCTTCATAGGGAGAAAAACTTTGACATTATGGAAAAAATTACCCAATTCTGGCTGATGTGATAAAGCAGGTGTCAAAAAGCCCCTTTTTGATTCACGATATGTAATTGTGAGCTTAAACTTTCCTCCTAACTGGATCAATATCTGTTGCATGGCTGCAGCTTCTGCTTCTGCTCCCACTGCCTGGAGCTCTGAGCAGGATTTATGGATTGTCCCAAGTACACTGCAGCTGATTAGTCTCCAAACAAAGCATGGGATGTTTTTGCCTTGTGAAAGTGCCGTAAGAGTTCGTAGTTGCATGAATTCATGTGGCCAGGAGGGGACCAGAAAAACTGAGAGAGATCTGACAGGGACAGAGATGGACACTGCTTTACTGAAGGACTGGCAGATGCTTTCACATGAAGTGGTATTTGTAAATTCTGCCCCTTCCTTAGAATATTTCCTCAGACTACTTCCTACACAGCGTGACCCTCCTGTTATCCATACTGTGTGTCAGCCCGTTGTCTATTCTTTTGGCCTCTTCCTGCCAGAATAATGAAGTGTTTCCTTTGGAGGCCAGAGAAGGAGGTCTTAAGAATTTGTATTTGTCAGATCATTGATGATTTTCTAGCCTATGTTATAACAGGCTCTTCATTTTTTTTTGCTTCATTTAACCTGTAAAGAAATAATGTGACAAGCTTTCAGCCTCATGAGGTAGGACAGATTAGGAAATCTCAGATTTTAAAATAAGTAGGTAAAAAAAATCTAGACAGCAGGACGTGGAAGTATTTCCTTTTTTTTTCTTCTGCATTCTGCAGGTTTTGGAGGTCTAGCACTCTTAGCAAATGCAGATCACCACTGATTTGTCATCCTGAAGACATAATTTTTCATCAGATGCTATCTTCAAGTATGGCTAAACCTTTCAACCTGTGCCAGACACAATTATCTTGCTACCTACAATTTGAAAAATATGAGACCATTCAGCTGTTAAAGGTTGATTTCCATCTTCTCATTTATATTAATATTGTTAGTAGTTTCTTAAATTAAAGAGCCAAAAAGACTGTATCAGCCAGAAGCGAAGGAACTGAAACATTACACCCTGGATTCTCTTGTAATCTGCCTTTTTTGTTTGTTTCTGCAAATAACAGTTAAACTCCCCAGTCTGGTGTTCTCTAGGATCTAGCTTGTAACAAAGAAAGTTCTTTCCTGGGTTGTTTGTTTTGGGTTTTTTGTGTTTTTCTTTTCCTCCCTCTAGAATCCATAACTTTGGTGCATTGAGATAGCTACTCTAACCAAGAAAAGACTTTGAATATCATGGGAGCAAATCTGGGTCAGTGAGAGGCTGACAGCAAGGCATGTTTTGAGCAATCATATGCAGAATCATCGGAGTTCAGACACTTGGATACACAAAAGCAGTGTTATCCCTGGGAAAACAGTGGGAAACAGTCCTTGTTCTGCGAGCTGGGGACTGCCTTTGGGTTTTGAAGGTCTGCACCACTGTTGAAAGACAGATTTTTCTTGTTGGTTGGCTTTTCCTGTGATCCACAGAGCTCTTTGCCTTCTAACAGCCAGCATGAGAGGGAAGCCAGCGTTCTCTGTCAAGGGCTAGGGAAGGGAAAAGGCTTTTGGTCAGTTCTGATCCTGCTCTTCCATGCTTTCCCTCACAAGGGAGCAGTGGTATTGAATATTGCCAGCATTTGGTTCACGTTCCTGCTGCGACAAAGCTGCACTTGTACTGCTGGTCCAGCTGGACTGTGCTGCCAATCTTTCCAATCTTTCTGTATAGGTGGAAAAATAATCACATGTGAGTCTGCTGGCCCAAGTTTGTGGAATAAGTTATGTTGTCCCTACTGCCCCTCCAGTCCAGTTCCTTGGGACTGGTAATAGCCCCATACCTGGGACTCGTATCCTGTCTTTATCCTTGACTTGTGGATGTTTCCTTACAGCAGTAAATCACACTTTAGGAGTTTTATCCACCACTACCCACAAATCATTCTGTGTTCTGCAGTGTGTTATTACTGAATCTATAAATAAGGGAATAAATCATTGGTTTCTGACTTGCAAAGAATATGCCACCACGTATGAAAATACATCAATATTTAATTCATTTCTGAAGGTGACCCAGAAGCAAATGATCACCCTGCAAGTAAAATAGAAATACACATATAATACAGTTCCCTGATGAAGAATTATATTTTAAGAGCATCTGTAGGATTTATGATTTCATATTTATAATTTGCATAGGCTCCATATTTGTTTGGGATTTAATACGCTGTAATTTCGTAGCCATGCAAATAAATTCAGTGGGAACTGCTGCCATCTCCTGGTCGACAGCTAAATTGAACACTGGGCTTGATCATGTAAGCTGGTATTGCAGGTGTATTTTCGAGGTCTTCATTGCTAAAGCTGAGCTTAAAATTCCCAAACGCTTCAGCTCTCAATATAGAACCCTAGATATTTGACAGGGTGATGCTTTTGATGAGATTCACTTGAGTTTAACATGGGAGAATGACACTATTTAGTTATTATTTATTTTTAATAGGACAAACTTTGGTAGAAATATTAGGACAGGTACCTTTCTTGTAAATATATGTGCTTCTGAAATTGAATTTATTTATTAAAAAAAATTGTAGTTGTGAAGGCCATCTGATGCCTTATAGGACTTTTCCCAAGTGAGTTTACCATCTCTAGTAGTGTTTTTTTTTCCCTTTCTTCCCCAACCAATGAACTTATTCCTTTTATTTCTATCAACTGTTGTGCTTAAAGATAAGTCAGCATGGTAAGATCTGTGTAGTTGGAGTTACGAGCTTGTTGAGCTTCCTTGTTAATCTGTCCATTTTCATTGTAATGAAGTGACTTGTAGCTTCATAGTGAATTCCACCACTCTGAATGGATGTCGCAGAAAGCTGCTTCTTAGCTGTGTGCTTTCAAGTGTGCCTAAAACATGTCATAACCAGAAAATTTGTATGTAACAGGTAATTTTGTAGCTTTTTCCTCGAAGTCTGTAGTTGGTACAACATTATGCAAAACTAAGACATCCCCTTTTTTTCCTTGTCTTCTTAGTGGAATTTTGAATACAGAATGTGAAAACACCTCAAAATAATTAAGTCACAGTTCTTATGTTAATTTTTTTTACACATAGCCTTTTTGAAGCTGTGCTCTCAGCTGGTGGATGTGTGCAGGGTCTCAGTGCTAGCGCTGCTATCAGCCTTCAGTTTCTTGTTCCTGTGAACTTTAACAAGCTCATTTTTTACACCTATTGTTGCAATGGTATTTAGTGTCTTCCTTTGCAGCACAGTTAGGCTGGCTAATTTTTCATGTGAAGTGGTTTATTGGCTCATGCACAAAATGAGACGAAAAAGCTCTGAATTTTTTTTTTCTTTGTAGTATCATTTTCAAATTCAGGAGGGTTCCAGTGCCACATTCTGTTGGCAGGTTTATGTCAATCATTCAGTTCTGTCTGGTTCTCTCTGGAACACGTGTGCACAGAGAGAAGTAACCAAAGGAAATGCAAAACCTTTCTAGGGCTCATTTGCTTGTCTAGATGCTAATGCGAAGGCACACAATGTAACCAACCTTTGATTCTATCTGGTACAAAAGCTTAACTGGGCAGTCAGCCACTAACGGCACTATTTAATCTTTTTACATTTAGGTATACGACTGGAAAAGTAGCTGATAATATAAATAATAGGGAGGAGAAAAAGGAAAGATGGTACAAATCTATTCCACGTGAACTTGATTAAATGTGGAACTGAACTTAATCTCATTGAGGGTTTCTGTGCTTTGGCTTCAATATAGTTATACTGTTGCCACAGACAGAAGACCACATCATTGTTTAAAAACTCATCTGAGTTTGAGTAGTAGAAGCAAAATAAAAAAGTTGAAAGTAGAGAATGAATGAGGACAGAGTGGCCTTGTGCTGGTTTGACCTTAACCTCATGGAATGACTATGAATTATTTTTGTGGTGACAGGAGAGGATTTGAGGAATAACTAAAAGAAGACTCTAATAGGAGTTTTTCACAAACACTGATCTGTCTTTCTCCAGACAAGTTAAGACAAATCAGTATGTTTCTCAATAGATGCATAATTTATGAAAATGTTGATGTAAACAGCTTAAGGAAAAACATAAAGAATTAGTATTGTCTGAGAGTTTAGACTTTTAGAATCAGTACTAACCTGACTATCTCAGCTTAATCATGTGAGAATTCTGTCTCTGGATGCAGAATGAATTATCCTTGATCATCTTAGAAGTTTTTCCCAACCACAATGACTCTGTGATTCTATTACTTTCCCTTGGAGATATGTTTTGCTTAAAAACACAAAAGATTTCAATGTGTTTTTGTGAGGGTCACAAGATGATGACAGCAAGGTCAACTGTGGAAAAAAAAAAAATCAAGAAATTAATTTAATCTGAGTTCTGTAGTGTTTAGTTGTGAATCATAATTTACTCTTTCATCCCTTTTTGTAGTGCTGCTTTACTGCCAAACACAGCTTTTGTTTGGTTATATTTTTCCTGTGGAGGTGCCTTTACTTGCATATATAACTTTTAAGTTTAATGTTGTAGTAACAAAACTTTTAATTATTTCCTTTAGATAAAGATTTTAATTATACATATCTAAACGTGAGTTCTTTGCTCTACTGGGTATCTTAAAGAATCTTTTCTGACACAAAACTCACTTTTCTCCAAAGAACTGCCATTGCACTGCGATGTGCAGCAGGTGAAGGAAATAATTATTTAATCAAATATACATCTAAAGCTTTTGATGCCCAAACCCCCCAAACAATCTGTAGTTGAGGAGCTAATTGTATTTACATTCTACAAACAGATCAGACTTGTTAGAAATGAAATTATCAAAAAAGCTTAGAGGTAAGTGGGTAAATTGTTTCATTCCACTGGAGAGAAATACTGTAAACTTCAAGGAATTTCAGATATTCGTGACAAGTATGGCTTTAGCCCATGGTTTTTAATGCTCTTTTCAGTAACACTTGAAAACATCTTGTATGATTGGAGTCTTGCATTTGCACGCCCTGTGGTGGTATGCATAATTGACTAATGATGTCTGTAATTTGCCTGTGTGATTAATTCATTTGAAGCTATAAATATTCGATATTAAATTATGCAGAAAGTCAGCAAGTTTATAACTGATTCATTGAAATGAAAAATAATTTCTGCATTTCTTTTTTGTTCATTAACCAAACCAAGAATTAGAAGAAATCAAATGGTATTTGAAATGGCAAAAAATTTATAGCAATTGTAAATAATATAAATACTGTTTTCCTGTAATATGAATAGAAGGAGGAGGTTTGCTTCCACTGATAATTTTTTAAAACTTATATTTTTATAAAATCATCCCCTTAGCTTAAGTCGTCGGGGAACCCAGCAGAGAACATGTCTTGTGAAATTTGTGTTGTGTGTTTTCATGAGTTCTGTATGAAACTTTTTTCTCTTACATGAAAGCAAATGTTTTCTTTCTCAGAATGAAAAAGAAAAAAAAAAACCTTGAAAAATATGACTGAAATGCTCATAATGTTACTTTATGAAACAAAATTTTGTCTTGTTTATATAATGGACTAATTCATTTTAGTCCTGACTGGTTTTATTTTGAACTTACCAAAGCAGCTTACTGGCATGTAGACGCAAAAGTTTAATAGGATGACTTTGTTTTACATATATTCAGTGATCATAGGACACACTGCCTGATCTAGAAGAACCTGTAAATACTCTGGACAACTTGAGGCGGTAGGAGGGGAAAAAGAAGATAATGATTTATATTTCTCTTTGTTGTTTAAACAAATAACTAGTTGAGAAGACAAATCCTGTTGTGACAGCTTTGAGGAGATGCAGAAATTAATGAACTAATCTCAGGAAGGAAAATGTGGCCTGATTCAATCAAATATTTTCCTGTCGTTCCTCACTGTGTGTTCAGTCACACAGCGTATCATCCTTGAAATGCATTAAGACAGGGCCATTGATACTTGTGCTGAATTTCTCTAGAAATTTTAGACTCTGTTGCTACTAAAGTAAATTTGGTGCAAATTATTAGCAGCTTGTATCACTAGCATCTTTCCATGCACAGGTATATGCAGACCATGGTCAGGACTCAAGATTATTCTCTCATGCTTCCGCTTCTCTTAAAAAACTCTTAGAAATATCCATGGTGTTAGAATGAGTTATCAATAGGAGTGAGATTTTGGACTCAGTGCTATAGCGTAATCTTTTGTTAGCTAGAACTTTATTCTAATCCTTTGTATTTACTGCTTTGAGCCTCCTGAGGGACAAAAAGATGTGAAAGCAATACTGAAGTTGAGAATACAGATGTTTAGAGTGGCAGTTGCCAGTTATCATGTGTGTCTGCGGTGAGAAAACACCACCTGGCCTGTGGTCTTGGAAAGGCTTCAGTGATTAAACTCTGAGGATTCCTGGGGCAAACTCCCAACAGGATGCACTGTGTGAGTGCTGAGGACTTCAGGCCAACACCTGGAAGACTGAGAAAGTCTTGGGATGAGGCTGGCAACACAATCGGGGAGTAAGCAGATGAAATAGTATCTGAAATCTGATGTCTGAAATGCAGAGAAGTCAAGAGCAACAATACTGGTGCGGCTTCTCTTCTATTTGCTTGGAGCTTCCACATTTCAAACAAAACCAAGTGGCCTTGAAGAGGTCTTTGGACTAACTGAACGTTTCTGGGGAGAAGCAGTGAGGAGGAGAGTTAATGTGTTGCTGGAGTTACTAGAGAGCTATGTGAGAATTGCAGGTATTATGGCTGGATATTGAAGGGTAATTCAGCTGTGGGAGTTTTCTGTCCATATACTTAAGAGGCTGTATTTGAACCTGCAATTTATAGAAGGATTGGCTCATCTTTGAACACACAAACAGGAAAAATTGCAGACTGAACTATCTCAATGCTCATGATTGCCGTAAAGCTTCCAGGTAAAGCCCATGTCCTATATTAAATGAATGGCACTATTAGGAGCTGCAAAAGTATGACATTAGAAATATTACAGCACTAATTGGCACTCCTTTTACAGACCTTAATATTGCTACTTTAAGTTCTCATTGTTCGCTTGCATTACAAATCTCTTGATGAATAGCTTTTTGTACAGGATTGTCAGATTCAGCTTTGACAATTCATTTAATTTAATGGGTTGGTAATTCAGATAGGTTAACTCCACAATGAAAGGGTCACCCTGAGAGTGTCTGCAACAGAAAACAAAGTAATCCCTTGCATCTTTGGCAAAATGAGTCAGGTTACTCACATCTGTGGATGCATAATCAGGGAAAACGTGTAAATTGTAGGATCCTGGTCATAGCTATTGTCCGTTAAATACAGGAATAACCTATTTAAGGTAGTAGTAGTCTGGTTACACAGTAAAATATAAAGTAAATTGAAAGTAAATTGAAGCATGTAGTCTTAGAGTACATTTCAAAAAAAATGGAAATCCTATTTTAAATCTTGTTTTAATAAACCAGATACTTCATTAGCTACCATAAAATTCATGCTGTGTTCCTTACTATATAACCCAATAAAAGATCATGAAACTAAATCAGTAATCTGTCATTCATTGAATGACAATTCTATGTAGTGTGATCCCATCATAAACCAAAGAAAGAAAAATGCTCTGAATGTCAAATCAACCCAGAAATCAAATGGAGAATTTAATTATACTTTTTTTTTTTATAGTGACAGCATAACAGCTTTAGCTACAGTAATATCACTCTCCTTCCTGAAGTGTGACTTTTAACAGATGTAGAGCATAAAAGTGGACAGGATACAGCAGTGTATTGGGAAATGGCTGGGAAGATGTTGATTCTGTGGGTACTGATCTTGTTGAGGTGACAACAGGATGCTGGACCAGCCCCCCTAGAGTGCTCCCCTGTACTTGCAGGGGAAAGTAGCTCCTCTTGCTGTGCTTACCCTCTTCCTGACTGCAGAAATGGGTTCAGCCCCTGTGATATTATCAGAAGAACAGGTCTGGTTTATTGTGCTCATTAAATCTGCAGGGATGCAGCACAGACCTGTCACTTCTATCCTCAGGCAGCCCTGATTACAAGGGATATTTGTACTCTGTTTCTTATTTTTTCACTCTCTTTTTCAGCACCTTTGTATTTTCCTTTGCTCTTCCCCCATTAACCTATCCATAATTACTTTCCCCCCATTGGTGCCAGTTTTAGTAAATCCCAAATTTGGTGTTTCTGACACAGTTACCTAGGAAACCTTGGCCCTGTGGTGTCACTGAGATGGTGACCGAGGTGCTACTGGCTGTGGAGAAAAACTTTCAAATGCTTTCCAGTGCTCCCACTTGGATTGTCTGGGCAGGTTTTTGTTACGTAAGAACCCAATAACCATCTACAAATGTCAGAAACCATCCTATTGCTGTCTGAGAGGGCAAGGACCAAATATCTGAAGGGCAAGAAGATGGAAAAGCCCAAAATATCAGTAATCCCCATCACACATTCTGTTATTGAAAGGTGACAAGCCCTACAGCAGTGGAATCTGATGTGGGCCTTCAGGCAGCTCCCTATTTTTATTTCATCTGCAGTGCCAGGAGCTACGGTGGTAGGTTTATGCTAGACTTCAGTTTCCAGAGACGTCTTTGAGTTTGGGAACTGGGATGTCATCTGTCAAAACCTAGACACTGAGGTTCTTGAGAAATTCAATGCTCTTTCAGTTCAAGAGCTGCCGTGGACTTGACCATGCTGACATGGGGTCACCTCAGAGTAAAGCCATGTAGTGATGCTGTGCTGTTCCATACTATATCTCTACCACTGTTTTCTTCCTCCCTGGAAGGTTTTTCCTATTTGGTATTTATTTTAGTGTAGCTTTAGAAGGCTTCACTAAAGAGGAGTCTCCTGGGTTCCATTTTGGGGTGTTGAGTGCTCATATCTGCTTCTAAAGTTTATTCCAAAGGGAAAATGAAATTAGACCTAATAAAGAATTAAGAGAAGATCTCTTGCAGGTGAAGATTTTAAACCTAAGTGCATGGTATAGGGAATAATTATTAACTCCACAGTGAAACTGGAGCTCATTATAAGGTAACCATAAGACCAGGCTCACGTATTCTGCATCTTGGAAGCAATGCACTAAATGCTTTTGGTGCCTTTTAAACGTGTTGTCTTTAAGGTGTGTCTATTAAGGATTGAGTAACTTGCTTCCTACTCTTTAGGCATCAATAACAGGTATGTAGGGTAGAATATAAATTTTAGGTGATGATCTTCAATTTTTAAGCTGTTTTCAAGGGATCTTTTATGAAGCCTGAAAAAGGAACATTGTTTCCCAGAACTGCTGTGAGTCCAGAGTTCAAGAGGACTACAGAATCAAGCCAGGACTGATTATCATACGTCATTAAGAACAGGTTTTGGTGGTAATGTGTCTTTAGAGGTACTGAAAAGTTCAGTGAATTCATCTTGCTTTTGTTGACTTCTGCATTTCAGCAAAGAAAACTTGGGAGATCTTTTTTTTTTTCTTTGAAGTGATGGTCCTTTCTGTTGCGATTTGACTTTATATGTGTACATTCACATATGTATATGAAGAGTAAGTCTGCTAGAAATGTGCTGAAAATTAAGAGAAGAGTGTGCAAGAATATGCCAATGTGTGGTCAATGCATAGGAAATCATTTTCTAAGACTAAGCAGATTAGAAAAGGGCTACTTCATTTTTTTGAAGTGTAGAGAAATTCCATCAGGTCCATGAAGAGGTGTTATGGTAACTTTTCCCATTACCTTTTTATGCATTTGTGTTAAAATAATTTTACTAAACAGCTCAGAAAAAGTTGGTATATCAAAAAATTTAAAATAATATCTTCATGGACATTTGTCATTTAAGACTAAAATAATTACCATCACTTCTTTCTAACCTGCTTTGGGGAGGCAGAAAATGCAGATACTGTAGATAAATATTAGAAATAATGTCAAGCATTAATAAAAGGGGATTTCATTCTCTGGAACAAATTATGTCTATATTAAAAATCAGAAACTCTAAGGGACATAATTTTGTACTTTGTGGCTGCTAAAAGCATGTCAACCACTATGACAGCTTACCAGTTAAAATATCTGCAAGAAACAAAGATACTGAAACATGAATGCAGATGTAATAAGTATTTACAACAAGTCTGATGATTAGAAACAAACATATACTTCACAAAGGTCACTTATGCTTTTTCTTTAAAGAATTTTTTAAAATTATTATATAATTTGAGTGCAAAAAAAGTGAGTTCTTGATTCTGCTGTGGAATCTGTAAATGTTAATTCCATTTAATTGTGGAAAAAGCAAAACAGGCATATTTTAGAACTTCACTGGAGCTAAGCTTTTGTTTTGTTGATATGGCCTAGTGCAGTGCTGTATATATGAATGTTGTGAAGTTTCTTGAGATTCTAAGTGGTACAAACTGGGGAAATTGATTTTATTTTCCCCTATTTATTATATTTATTTATGATTTATTATAGCTCTTATAAAATATAACATGAATTTAAAGAAGCAAAAAAAAGGAAATGCGTGCAGAAGAGGGATATCTTTCTTTAATTTAAGGAAAAGGTCCCAGCAGAGTTAAGGGCTAGGAGAGAAATGTGGCAGTTGAAGAAAGTAGCTTTAAGGGTCTATGTCCTTCTAATGTTTCATATATTAAAGTCAGAGAATTGAGAATTAATTCAAATGTGCCAAAACATGGAAATATAGGAATCTAACTTTACCCTTTACTAATGCTTTATGGTAATCGTACAGCTTGATGTTCCTGATCTTAGATGAGATGGATTTAAGAAAAACACAGCCCACTTTTTAAGAGAGATCTCTCATGGTCTAACTTTTTACTGCATGTATTTTCCTACTGAAATTGGCCTTTAGGCATTGCAGAAGTGCAAATAATTAATAACTAACATTACTAAAATATGAGGCAAAGAAGTGTCTGTCATACAGTTAATTTTTTGCAAACTATAATTACAAGATTTTAACACTGATTATAATTACTTGAACATATGGTGAGAAATAGGTAATGAAACTGTTTTTTAATTGTGGTATAATGAGTTTCTGGATGTTCAATACTATTTCCACTGGGAAACCAAAAATTTAAGAAGTGAGAAGAAAGAAAAAAGGGATAGGAAAAAAATTCTCTAGCTTGGAGTTAGTTGTATCTTTGAAATGAAAGAAAACAGAATTTAAGAATAGTTTCTAGTTTTTTTAAAAGAATCATCAGGTCATCTTTAGGTAAGGTTGTTATGGTAAAGGCTGAGTATGTTTGGAAAATTTCAAAATCTGTTTTTCTTAATATTTCGCAAGAAAAGTTATAGAAGATAGTAGATTGCCTTCTATTCAGAATATATATAAATACAGAGAGACTTTTTTCTCTTATATTTGGCTATGTAGATGAATTTTGCTGTAGTTATATCTCTGATGGACCCTTCATACTTGACCCTTCCCCATCTTTTACACAGTTTTTGCACTGCCTTAGCCCATAACTATCCCACTGATGATTCTCCAAAACTTGTTTCATTCTTGTTTCATTCTTCTGTGCTCAACAAAGATCTGCCCGCTGTGGTAAATCAGTACTAATTACCAGTGGTGTGGCTGGTGGGCTTCGATGGTATGGATCATGGTTGGTTATTTGCAAATGTTCAGCATTACAGGACAGAACTAGATCTTATGCCTCAGCATAGTTTTTCTGTTTTCTCATACTTCATTTGAAGAAATAAGAAATAAGACAGATTTTGTTGGGTTTTTTAGCCAGAACATGAAGGCTCATAAAGAATTCACAGCCTGATACGTGCTTCTTCCTAAACTCTGAAAATGTTGTAGTGGCACATATCTCAACTCTGTGATAGAAATCATCTTTATTTTGCCTCTTCTGTCTGAAATATGCAAAGAAGATAGGAACTGTTGTGGCCTATGATGCTCCTCAGTTCCTTCCTCTGAATCTAGATTGGCTTCTGGACCCTGCAGTGCAGTAGCTGAAATTATGGTCAAGGGAATATTCTATCATTGTAGAGTTAGCAAGCCACCCTCTACTCAACCTGCTCAAACAAGAAGTTTTTCCTTAAAATGACATTGTGCACGTCCCTCCCACCATAAAGTCGGTATTACTAAGAAAAATCGTATAGTTCTAGACACGTTTTTCTACAATATTCTACAGACCTATTCCATCATTTCCTGTTACTATATTCCTTTGCTAGAGATGGAAAGACCTTTTTTTTTAAACTGACTTAACCAGGAATAATATTTCTTTAAAAATATGTTTTTAAAGCAGAAAAGTAAATGACTTTTTCTTTTAGTGTATGTCCATAACGAGCTCTTTACATTTCAAAATGGTTGTCAATGTATCACTGCCATGCTTGTCACAGCCTCTCTAAAGCTGTTAGAGTGAGTCAGAGTGATTTTTCTGCCAGAGGAGCCTGGCAGTGATTACAAGCCCAGCGATACTTCTGCTGTGCAGAAAATTATTATTGATGGTGATAAGGATAAGTCTGATGAGGGAAAAGATGTTCGGCTGAGTAATGTTAGAGGGAGGTGGGGAGGGTTGGGTTTTAGCACTGAGCTGCCTCTGGACATGTCCAGCAAGAAAATAATACCTCTTGGTAGGACACCTGGTACTAGAATAAACAGTCTTAATCTTCTCCTGGTTTTCTTCCCCAATATTTTAAATTATTTTTCTAAACAGTCTAATAATATTTCTGGAGTATGTTGATGGTATCAAAAGAGAAGTATCAAACTTGCTGTGCAAGAACAGGGAGTTTCTCAAAGACCCTGAATGATAATCTTAATATAATGGGAGGGTAAATATTGAAGATTCAGAATTCCTAATGTTTTTCCCCATGCATGTAGCCCACTGATGATTCTTCTGTGTACTCATTGTAGTGTAATACTTGTTTTAAATTCCACTTGGAACTCTTGGGTTCTCCTCTACGATTATCTGTAGTGCAACCATCTTCTCAAGTGGTAGATTTATACTGATCTCTGTTTTCAGTGAAGTAGGCTCTAAAATTTCCGTAGATCAGATCTGTTAAGTTCGTGGGAGTTGTGGGTATGTCTAGCAGGAAATCAAAGACAACAACTGTTGAGAGGCCCAAGTGTGTTGCTACAGAGTATGTACTTGAAAATAGCTATTGGTGTGCTCTTAATTGTTGGTGATGGAATTCACCCAGTGCATCAGCTTGTGAATTTACTGCTGAGTGCCGTAGGAGCTTGCAGTGTTTTGGTGAGACATTAGTGCTTTTCACTCCTGTGTGCCATAAAAGCCTTGATCATGCTGCACGTAAAGGCACCAGATTCAGCCCTGTTTTCCCTTGCTTTTGTGCCATTCCTCACTTGGAATGAATTAAGTAAAATATGGAGGGAACTTAACTGGGTGCTCTTTAGTTGTATGTATCCAGGATATCTGTGCCTCTTACTGTCAGGCCTTGAAGATGGCTAAAATGTCGAATAGTATTCTTAGATTTTAAGAAGAGAAGCAGGAAGGTGTGAAAAAAACAAAAAAAACCCCCAAAAATTAAAGCTTGCCAAGATGGAGTTTCTGTGTTTGTAAATAATTTCTTTTAGGTGTGTGTTCCTCCATGCCTAGCAAAATCTTATGCAACACTGGAAGTAAAGCACATTTGCAACAAGAGTTAAAAAAAAAAAAAATACAAGATACACTAATAGTAAGCTCTTTGACCATCTACTTACCTAGGCACTATTTACAGATCTATTGAGGTGTGCCACAAGCTTTAGATTAGGAAGTCATATTCTGATGTAAGGTGAGCTGCTGAAGTTTTTGCATCTGAAAATTGTTCAACTTGTTTGGTTTTGGTGGTTTTTTTTTTTGTTTGGCTTTTTTTTTTTTTTGGTTTGTTTAGTTTAAAAGAAAACAAGGCAATGTAACAGCATGAAATCTGAAGCCAAAGTATAACTGAGGAACAGCAACGTTGGGGCACATTAAGTCGTGTGTGCTGTGCCATGGGCTCCTCTCATCCTGTGTCACCCCTCACTGTCTGTGCTTGCTTAGGATGTGGCCATCACCCCACAAATGGCACAAGCTGAGACTAAACACTGACCTTTAATGCAAACTATGCTCCTTTCATGCTGTCCTGTGTGACCCTGAATAAACCATTTCAGGTCACTGAGTGAGCAGAAAGCTAACCTGAACTTTCGTGTCAGTAGTTTGGCTTAGCAAACTGAAAGAGCTGCTCACAGATAAGTGCCAGGGACAGAAAGGCAGGATCTCAGCAGCGGCTGGGAGCCTGCCTGTGGCTGCCAAGGAATCACAGCCTGGAAAAAGGCAGTTGTGCCTTCCTCTCCCTGTCTATTAGCGGATCTGGTTCTTCACACTGCGTGTTAGAACTTCTCTAGTTGCTTGTGGTACATTTCTCAGTTCCATCGCTGTATGAACAGTAGGAAAATCCCATCCATCCACTTCCAAATGAGAATTTGAGACTAATCAGTCTCAAACTTGCTAGACAAGAACAAAGCATTTTTAGTTGCTATATAAGTATATGTGTACTAGACTGCTTTCTTGAAAGCATAGTCGGTAGGTGAGAGATTGAGATCTTATTTAAATAAGTTCATTCTGCATCTCTCCTAGTGATAAAGCAATGTGATTGATGTGAAATAAATAAAGGTCTACTTAGGATTACATCCATTGGAGATAATAGATAAATCTTTGCTCTCAGCCCCATGATATTATTTCAATTCTACAGTAAACATTTTCAATTTCAAAATGAGCTTCACAGGAATCTCTTTACTGCTTGAAGGGTCCAGTAAACTAGATACAGTGTCTTATTAAAAACTGAACTACAAACTTACTTTTCCAGGAGGAGAGGGAGAATATTTTTAAAGAGACAAAACCCAAACATTTATGAAAAGTTTGTTTTATTCCCTTTTGACGTGTTTATGCCATTACTGCATTTGTGAAGAGTTAAGGACAGTAAATAAGTATCTACCCAAGTCATGAGCATTGCTCTGCTGTTGACACCATTTGTGCGTGTGTAGGGGACAGGGCAGGTACCACTATCCAGGAGGAAAGTTAATGAAAAACCCACCTGCGAAATTGGAGTGACTAAATCTGTTTGTTGTTGAACAGTCACTAATCAAGTATATGCTACAGCGCTTCTTTAATATCACGTACATGTCTGACCGGATATCTTGTAAGTCTTCTTTGATAAATATTATTTTAGAGGAAGTTTAACTGTATGCAGTTTAACTTAACATGCAGCAGTTGACCTTGCTCCAGTTTAGTGAAATATATTTGAGCAGGAAAAGTGACTGAGGTCTTTAAGTAACAATAGGGAAAAGTTAGATTTTTGTTTGCATTAAAACCTCGCAAGGGAAGTTCTAATGTATTTACAGATGTGTTTCTTTTTATCAGGTACAGACTGTCGTAGTAGAGTATACTATATCATAGTTATAGTATCACATGCTATAATATAATAGAGGAAGACTGCTGGGGTTTTGAGAATAACAAACGAAACTTAGATTTGATTAGCTCACATTTCATTAGGCTTTATTTGGTACTAAGGAAATACTCATAGAAATGCTAATGTACATTAAAAAGTTACTAGCCTTAAAATTCCTCTATCTTGCCTTTTTGTAGACATGATCTGTTACAAAAAGAAGTCCTTAGCTGAAGGATATGCACAGGAAAAGAAAGTTCTTGATTACTGTTCCATGAAGAAGGTCTGCAGGTGAAAGACGTGCTAAAACTTGTCTTCCTTTGCCCTTGCAAGTTGTCAGCAGGCAGCTGATCCACAGGGTAGAGACAGCTCCACCAGCAACGCTGACAGGGACAGCTCAGCACCCCCAGCCTCTTCGGGAGCTGGCTCTGCACCTCTCCTGCTCTGCAGTGCAGATTTTGGAGTTTTGAGCCACTCAGGAGTGGGAGTTGGCACCAACTCCAGGTTTTGCGCCCGTGTGTGGGCAAGGCGAGCAGTGTGCTCTCTTCCCCTGGCTTGTGCTGTGGGGGCAGCAACCTCTTGCAGAAGGGTGGCAAAAAAAGACAGCTGAAGGCGATAAAGTCTTTCGCTAGCACAGCTAAATTTGCGAGGTGTCGTCGCTCAGCACCCTCATTGCCAAGTACACCGTGCTTTCCATCGCTGCTGTGAGACAGCAGATCCCTTTCTGTGGGAACAACAGGCTCCAGGGACACAGTGGAACAGCGGACGTCGGTGTGGGGGAAGTTTGCCATCCTGGGTACCCCAAAATGTTGTTGCATTCCGTGTCTATCTGTGCCCAAAATTGCTGCTATCTCCGTAAGAGCCTGGGGCTGGCAAATGGAACCAGGGGGCAGAGTCGGGCAGGTTCTGGCCCTTGCCTGAGTGCCAGCCTCTGGAATGTGCCAGCCGCCTTTCCTGATAGAGCTGCTGCCCTCCAGGGAGACAACAGAGGGGACAGCCACTGCCATTTTCCCTTTGTTTCTCTACAGCAGTTGGGAAGACTTTTTATGGGGAAAAGAGTTGCTCCACTATTTTTCCTTTTTTTTTTCCCCAGGGAGTTAATAATATTTAACAATTTTTATTTAACAATTATTTACTGTTATTTTTTACCTGCTGCTATTTCTTATTTTTTAGTAAACTGTTATTTTTTCACTTATGTCTACTTGAATTCATTTTTCCTTATTGGTGGAAAGGGATTGGTTAAACTAAAAGGGAGGTAACTCATTTTAGACTGTTCCCCTTCAATTGTCTTAAACCAAGACATTTGCTTTTATAATTTCATATTTCAAATAGGAAGGAATAGACTTTTTGCTGCTCGGTGAAATATTATCTGTGATGTTTTTCTGTCATATGAAGTAATTTTTAACCTGAGTTGGAAAACATTTTGGGTATCTTTTATTGCATTTTTCACATTACAAGTAAATTCTGCAGCAGAAGTAGTTTAATTCTCACAGGGGTTAGATTTCCTTGTTTCAGGGAGCCCAATTGCTTCTTTGCATTTAAGTGCTTGGTGTCAGGGTGCTGGGACAAAGACATCCAAGCAGGTGGTGTTCTGGGGAAACAATGAGAAACTTTGAACATTATTATTTATCAGGTCCTTACAAATAAACTGTAATAGCATGTGATTCTGAAATTATATTACAGGCATTACTCATATCTAAGTTGATATTAACTAAGTTGAAAACTTTTCATTGCCGAGAAAGAACGTCATGTTTCGGTCTTTCTGCATATAAAAATATATTTGAAGTTAATCCTTTCAGACCTGACAGACTGAGGCAGAGTGGTGCATGCTGCTCCATCAGATAGTGTTGTTTCAGCCTTGGTGAAGGAAAAATGAGGTTTTTTTTGAAGGATAGGGTGACTCCCTCCTGACTCATCTCAGAGTGGCTTGGTGCAAGATTCCTTCCTGTTCAAAAGATTATAAAAGATAAAGTTTTTTAAGGTTGGAGGAATTTTTAAGGATTTCTAGGGCAAGCTCAATTTTAAATCTAGGAATATTGAAACTTCATTAAGTTTGCCAACCATTTGGCATTTGGAAATGGTTCAAGTAAATAAAAGAATATATCTGAAGGCTTTTTAATGTTTTAGCTTTATTTTGACATTTTCCATTTAGTGCTTTCCCTACATCTTGAATTATACTGCCAAATGTAGTCTTATAAAATGAATAATGCTTTTAAGTACTGTATATTCAGGGGTTGTTCTGTCCTCAGGAGTTCACATGCCCTTCTGCTTTCTAAGATATTTTCACTTGTAAATTTAATTCTTAATTCTGTGTAGATTTCAAAATTTAAAATGGAGCCAGGTGAAGATACCATACTGTGTTTTGCTGTCTATTGCTTAACATGACTTCTGTTTGAAAATCAAATGGGAAAAAATTCTTTAGACAAGTGTATCACAGAAATGGGGCTTGGGTTGTTTGAGTTCTAAAACTTATGCATCGGGAAGCAATGGAAACAGCGCTCTCTTGGTGGCTGTTTAGAAAGGTTTATCCATATGGATGGCAGGCAACTGTTGTGCTTTCCTGGACTTGAGGCCTCAATTAAAATATCACTCTGTTTTGTAATTTAACCTGGTAAAAACCCAAACACCAATACTAGCAACAAAACCCTCCCTAAAAAAACCTCAAAGAAAACAAAAGAGCAACCAAACCAACACCAGTTCAAAAAGCCAGAAATTCCAAAATCCTAAATAAACCAACAACACCAAACTCCTTAAATACCACTGGTTTTCCAGATCAAATGTATCTGGAAGTGCCTTACAAAATTAGGCAAGTGACTTAAAAATCAAGATCAAGGTGTAGGAAAAGGGAACAAAAATAACACGAGTCGAAATCTCAGTGGAGTATTGGTGGAGGTAGCTGGCAGCAGGGACTGAAGAAAGTGGAGGAGCAGCAGCAGGTAATAGAGGGGAATGCTATTATCCAGCTTGAGGTCTGCTCAAGGTGACTTTTAGAGACATGGAGAGAAGTTTTGATTTGCCTTCTGAACCAGACCCCAGGGAAATAGCCTGTTGCAAAATGTTCAGAGGAATTGCTTCTCGTACCACAGTTTTGCATCATGTACTTCTTAGGCTGGGGGTTATAAATGCTTTGATGCAGGGAAAATCCTGTGTTCAACCTTGAGCACTTCTCCATCCCAAGTCCTCAAGCTAAAAAATGGAAAAAGGTTTTCTAGAAAAGCACAGCACAACTGATGCAGTCTAAGCACTAGTTTGTTGAGAGAAATGTTAGGGACATAGGCTGCAAACATTGTTTAACAAACACTTAAACAGTAAGAATAATATAAAAATGTAGGACTGTTGGGAGAAACCTTGCTGCTAAATGAAGAACATAATTTGATGATTGAAGAGGTCATAAAACTCTTCAAAGAACACTTTATAGCTCTGATTAATATAATTCATTTAATTAAAAAATATAATAGTAAAGGATGGAAAAATAACTTGAAAAAGAAACTGACTTTGAAGAGTTCTCCAAAGTGTTAGCAGGAAACATTACAAGAACCTAGAGGTTTATAGCCTGGCAAATGAGTGATACCAGGAGGTCTGTTCAGATTGCAGAAAAAGCTGAAAATAACAGGATGTATCCTAGTGCCATGCCTGTTTTTCAGAAAAAGAGAAGAATTTATCCAAAGTGAGGCCAGAATACCACCCACAGCTGTTTCTGATATAGCTGCTTCTAAATGTTTCCTTCATTGGTGTTGGAGCTTTATTTTGTTTCAGTTGGTAGGTGTGTGAGCATGTATTCAGAGATCCAGCCTACAACTGATTTTGTGATGAAGACAAACAAAACCCCAAACCAAAACGCAAAAGCAAAAAATCTCCCACCAGCAAAAAAAAACAAAACAAACCTCCCAAACAACAGCAACAAAAATCCCTACTTGTGTGTTTTCTTATTTTTTTATTATTTATATTTTTATTTAAGCAAGACTGGATATGAAAAAGTATGGTTCAAACGTAGCAGATGTAAAATGGTTTGAGTTTTAACTAAATGAATTCTTGGCACATGAGCAGTCTCAGGCTGGTGCACAAGAAGAGTTGAGAAGCTGCTGTGTCATTGCCCTTTATGCAATAGTCTGGAAATGAGCATGCTCACTGAGAATGGGATGGGTCTCCTAAAATCAGAATATTTGGGGTTTTTTCTGAATGCTTGTAGTGTCCCCTTGCATAGCAAGTGACTATTCCAGCAGTGGGTGGAATCCATTTTTCAGGTAACTATCCTGAAAAATGCACCCTGAATAATTTAATTATTAGGGATTATAGAACTGCTTTTGAATGCCTGATATCCAAGTTTAAATACACTCTGCCTTCATTACAAGTAGGTAGATGAACTGACTTGAAAAACACTGATAACAGCATGCTGACATATTTTTTCAACACATTTTTCAGGGCTGAGCCTAAACTAAAGGCAGTCTTGTGTTTAGATCTTGTGTTGGAATCAAAGTCTAAGATGACGCCAGCTGATGAGGATTTACACTAACCTGAATTTTATTTTCAGACAGCACAGCATAATATTTACCCTGCTTTTCCTTCACAGAAGAAAATAGTTACTTAGCTCAGCTCCTATTCCTTGTATTGGGAATATGAAAGACATTTAACTATTAATCTGCAACTTACGTCCCCATTGAAGTATGCTGTCAGAAATTCCCTGGCTGATGCTGATTTTCAGTGTTACTAAACTTTACTTTTTCTAAAGACCTCAATGCTGCTGCTCCCATAATTTGCTATGTAAGGTAACGGTGCATCTGAACCTTTAAATATATTGGCATAAAAATCAGTAAACAAACAGAATGTAATACACAGCAGGAGACTAGACTTGAAAAATTCTTGTGTTCAGACTACAAACTGAAGATCCCTCTTTGTCACTGCAAGTACAGGTACAGGCAAGGCAGGGCTAGAGTAGAAACTAGGCAGGGCTTTTGGGCTAGAAACTGGTTTAGAAGATGTATTGGCTAAAGACACACTAAAAGTGATGAATTTCTTCCTGGTGTGTCATAGTTGTAGAATTTCTTTTCTGCAGGCATGGGAAACTGAAAAATGGAGTCCTGTTCCCACCTATGCTGCTTTGTGGTGTAACTTAGGAGTTGGCACACATCCACATATGGGGCGGCTTATATTGTTCTCACATTTAGTAAGTGCATCATTCAGCTTTACTCTGAAGCTCTCTGGGTCCAGTCCTCTTGCATTGCTTGTGTTTCCACCTGCTAATTTTCATTTAGAAATGTTTTAAAAAGAAAAGTTGCTTTGTAGTTAATATCTACAAAACTTGATGCCTTTTATAAGGTGTTTTGATTTTTAGTTGCTTCACTGTAAAGCTAACAATATTTCCAATTCTGTCCATTCTATCAAAGGCCTCAATAGTGCCTTAGAACTTTGTCATCTGAGTTTTTAGTGCAGAGTTGCAGCTGTTTAGAAAAATAATGGAAGTCCAGGAAAAAAATGAAGATGTTCCTTGGGGAGTCTTTCAGCATTTTTTCTGTTATGCCTAGGTAAACAGATTTATTCATTCAGCCAGAATTAGCATCATGCATGAACCATGGGACAGTGTTTTGGCAAGAAATGAGGCTTGTCGTGAGATTTCCAATAAAGAGTTGAGATGAAAGATTGTAGGATTACTTAATCTTGTTAAACGTAGCACAAAACACTAAGTGTATTAGAGCACATCTTTAAATGATAACAAACCCTGATGTTAGACCTCCCAGAAAACACTCCTTTCTTCACTCAGTTGCTACTCATAGAAGGGATTTTTTTCCACTTTGGAGCAATTTACTCTTCTTTTGTTGTTTACTAGTGTGTTTTGATAAATACTTTAATTTTTTTTGCATGTAAATGCTTGCATTTATTTACATGTATAAGTAAAGAAAACCCCCACAAATCTGTATGAAGTAGAAATCCATATTACATTACTATGCTATATAATATATTAAGTGCATATAATAATTAAAAAATTATATGCATTGTATATTTTATATTTGTATTGAAAGAACATTAATAATCCAGGTGCAGAACACATAGGTAATATCATGAATCAAGTGTTAGAAATGCCAACATCCATTATGGAAAAGATCTGCATCCCTTTTATTGTTTTTCAGGAGTCGTTTTGGAGGATTTTTTGCCAGTTCATAAAGTGTTTTCCAAAGTAAAATTTGTAATCGTCAACTTTTTGGAGAGCAGGTGATAGGCAAGGCAGTTTCAGTAAATGGGTGTGACTTCTACTTGATTAAAAATCACTTTTTGGTTTCGATAGTAAAGTTATCACTATTCCTTCCTATCAGAGGTAGGAATTAAAGTTGGGATCTAACCTGTTTTCATAGATTCATGGGCTGGGCTGGAAGGAACCTTAAAGCTCATCTGGTTCCAAACCCTCTGTGCCATGGGCAGGGGCAGCTTCCACTAGAAAAGGCTGCTCAGAGCCCCATCCAACCTGGCTGTCAAATACTTGCAGGAATGAGGAGTCCTCAGCTTCTCTGGGCAATCTGTTCCAATGCCTCACCACCCACACAGTGGGCAATTTCTTGCTAACAGCTGTTTTAAACCCACCCTCCTTCATCTTAAGTCCCTTCCCTTTTGTCCTATCACTATATGCCCTTGTGAAAAGCCCCTCTTGAATTTTCTAGAATTGAATTTAAAAATAAAGCTTAATCTAGAATTTCCTAGAATTAAATATTCAAATGCAGGTGTAGGGACCCAAAATAAAATCCTGTATAACTGAATATTAGACAGAATGAAACACTAACACAAAAATTTGTTTGGGCTAGTATTTGGGTGTTTTGGTAAACAGCTTGATGTATTGGCTGTGTGTATTTGCTCAGTGTACACCTGTAGCTGCAAAATACATTTATATTAATGGATATGCCTGCCTATTCTCTTGGTGAAGGTTCATAAAAGAAAGAATTCATAAAACAGAATTACAAAGCTATGCACATCCCAGCTGCTGCGTATTCTCTGGGTACTATTGGTTGTCCTTGTTCATGTCAAGTAGCTCTGCGTACACACATCATCCCTGTAATTTTCATCACATTAATGGGATTCATTAGCTATTTAGGAGGAAGAGATGTGTCAGATGTTGTAGAGCAGAAGCAGATTAACTTGGAGGTTTTATTGGAAATGGCGAATTAGCGTCCTGCAAATTCCCTGTGAAGGCGTGTCCAGTGTGTGCGTGCAAAGTAAATATGAGTGGTGGCGACTGAAGGCAGAACTTCCATAGCTGGACACACACTTTTACTTTTTGATTTCAAATGAAACTGCTTAGAGCAGTTCCTGTCCATAAGGATAGCCAAGTGTCAGGGATTTGATAGCTATGAATGAGCAAACCTCCCGAGATCCCAACAAAGGAAGTGCTCACACTGGCAGCTCTGTGTGGTGGCAGGAGAGGGGAGAAAGAAAGAAAATAGGTTACAGTATTTCATAATGTAATTACAAAAGGTGGTTTGAATTTGATTGTCTGCAAGAAATGCTGATAAGGGTGAATCTCTGTGCACTTGGAGATCTGAATGCTGAGGCCAGATCGTGTCTCTACAGACTTGTGTGGAAAAGCACAGCTGTTTCATGACCTCCTTCTTTCTCCCATTAGGCTCTTGCCTTTTAAAAGCAGGACAGGATTTGGAATCTATTTTATAAATGCGGAAATGACCATGTACTTTTCAGGTATGGCTGGGAAAAGAAATTACTTCTCTTCATTCTTTGTGAGAAGAGATTGAAATAGAAAAAAAGCTTAGGGAATCCCTTTAATTAAAGCAGAGTGAAGGTGAAAACATGTGTCCCACTCAAATTTTATTCTCTTATAAACAACATAGAAGAAAAAAGTCTTAAAAGGCATGAGAATAAGCTGATGAATGTAAAAAAAAAAATCTCAATTTCTCATGCTGTAAATTCTGGTTTTAATTCTTTGACGTATACTTAATTGCATTTTGTCTGTAAGAGCAGTTTGTGATGAGTTGTGGCTTGTCAATAGGTTTTTCCTGCTTTTTTTGTTTTCCTTTGTATCTCAGTAGTATTTCTGATGTGTCAGCAACAACCTAAGCTTATATAAAAGCAAATCACTTCTAGGTCTTCCGTACAATTGCAGTGCATTGGGCCTTTCACCCATACCCTGAGGAATGGCATTGCCAACATGCTCCACTATTTCAGCCTGTGTTTACTTCAGATTCTTTAGGCATTGTTGCCTGTTCTTAATAATAAGGCAAGTGTTTAGAAAGCTGCCTGAAAAATTATTTGCACCCAACTCAATCTCCCTTCTCCTTTATCTTCCCTATCTGCCCTTAACACCCGTAATTCCAGTTTATTTTAATGACAGAAATACTTGGTCTGGCAGCTGCTCTAAACTGGTATGTTCATATGGTTTTTATTGAAAAAGGGAAGGGAAGAAGTTATCTTATTGTATCTGGAAGGTTTTGTGAGACCCGTGGCTCCAAAAGGAGAACTGAAATAAATGTTTGGGTTTTGTGGGGCTCTTCTTGCTCACAGAGTGTATTTATAAAACAGGTGAGGGGCAGTAGTAGAAGACTGGAGAATACATGGAATTGTTTTTGGATCAGCAGTTTAAATCTGCTCCTGCTAAAAAGCCAGGCTCATACCTGCTCAGAACAGGGACCCATGTAGAGAGATGATATCCTATGCTAGATGTGTGTTTCTGATGAATAAATGCCATACAAAACCTTTTTGTAGCTCTTGCAGGGAAGAACTCTCTACTCACCAAGCAGAGAAATGAGATGTTTGTGGCTTTGTTGGAAGGGTTTGTAATTCAAGCTTCAGTTTTTTCATAGCTGACTTCATTAAATTTCCTGCTTGTGGGATACAGTGCAACCTCAGTGATTTGCAGCCACCCAAGTTACTGAGCTTAACTGCTGACAGCACTCCAGGTCGTTCCTTTGGTATTGATCCTAAGATTATGTATCTTGGATTTTAACCATTTAAGTTCTATATTTTCTGCTTTCCCTTTACTTCCCATTCATACTGTAGCATGTCTTGGGGCTGATTTTCTGATTGGTGACATGGAATTCCTGTGTCTCCTGGGACTTTTGATAAGCTGTTAAAAAAAAAAAAAACAAGCAAACAAAACAAAACACTGTTCTCCTAGATGTGGGAGTAGTTGTGTGCTGCAGTTGTCCTTTTCTTGTGAAATGCTGGTGTTCCTGCTTGCTTTAGGTACTACTGCTTTCTTCTTGGTTAGGAACTAGACCATAAAACTTTTAATCTGCTTTGCTAATCATGTTAAACAGCTTTGTCTTAAATGTTGTAAATATTGCTGTGTATATTCTGTAGTAAAACACCATGTTTACAGTAAATTATATTGCATGAGATTACACTTTTAATTAAGCATGTGGTTCCTCAGTGTTGATTTTAGAGTTTCTTTAACCTGCTGCACTTAAAGCTTGCTCAGCAATACAACCTGTGATTTTTTTTTTTTTTGTTTGTTTTTCCTTGCCATTGACACCAATCATAATCAGTCCTCATAAGGAAGCCATTTTAAAGTTTTGGGGTTTTTTTCCAGGAAAAAAAACGTAGTTTGGAGCTTAAACAATGTAGAAAACTCGCTACCATATAGCAAAGCATAGGATATAAGCAAACTTATAGGATAGAAAAATATAAGAGATACTAATAACAGCGCTCAAGGAAATATCAGTAGATCTGATATGGAATGTGACACAAAGCTAAGAAAATGTGTTGTTCAAACAATTCTTTTGTGCAGAGGACACTGGGTAAATATTGTTAACTAAAATGTGTATCTCCCACAAGTACATTTTACAATGTAGAGCAGAAGTTTGTATGAAAAATTAATATTTTTCTTGGCAACAGCTTGGTACTAGTGAAATCAGGAATGTAGGGAGATATGAAAAATGAAGCAGCTGCTTCAGGAACAATTTTTTTTTATTATTAGAACACGTAAAACGGGTATCAGTTTCATGAATAGGTAGAGAATCCCTAAAATATCTGAGAGAAAAAAAGACACTTTTGGCACAGTTACTAAATATGAAGTTAATAAAATTGCTAATATTTAATTTTCATTGAAATGCTAGTTTATGTCAAAGCAAAAATATGAAAAGTGACCCATGTTTTTATAATGCCACGCCTATATGACATACACTTTGTCTAATGCTACATTTGATGGGACAGAAACAGGCCATCTTGGCATATAATCCTTTATTTCTTCTTTTTTGTACTCTTTAACCAACTCAGTAATAAGATGCACTTTATAGATCCTTTTACTTTTAAACCTATTGATGCCATAAACATGTGTAAATCCTAAATAACGTCATGAGAGGAAGGCTTAGGGTGTGTATTCCGTGCAGAAATCTCAACAATGTGGACTACACCAGTTGGTGAAACAATGTAGTTGGTTTAAATGCATTTACTCAGTTATTAAGACCACTTGGTTTGGGATTTTTTGTTCGTTTTTTTAGGCAGTCTTTCAATTTTGTAGGTGTTCTGGTTTGGTGGGTTTGGCAGTTTTTAAGTGTGTGTGTGAGGGGGAAGCTTTTGTAGCTGAAACATACCCCAGGCATGTAGTCTGGCTTTGTTTTGATTTCCAATGATCACGTTTTCTCTACAGAAGGAGGTAAAAGCAAAAGTAGCAATGCATATGTTCAGAAATCAAATGGTTTGTAGTCCCTTGCAGGGATCTAAAGCTGGAAGAAATTAGAGGAGATGAAGATGTATAATTTGCCATTCTGTACATCTACTGTACACAGACAAACTTGAAGGCTATCAACAGAAGGATGCTCTTGGACTACAAAACTTAGCTAAAATGAAATTAGGCATGGTTGTACTGTCAGAAATTCAGTTTCTCCTAAAACTTATAGTATGATTAGTTTTGGAGGAGTATGTCTTGTTTTAAGATATCATCTTAATGCATCTCCCACGTTATGATGGGTTAGTTTTCAGATTCATAGGCTAATGCAACAGGGTAACCCTACAGTGAAAGGCTCTGTACTTCTGATGTTATGCAGGTAATTAGCTATTGCACTTTAGTTCATTACTTCATAGGTGATAAATTTCTTCGGGGAAAAATGCTTTTAAAGAGTTTGACAAGTTTAATTAATCTATTAAAACTTTGACTCTTGGATGAATTTACAAGAAACATCATCCTGTTTCAAGGGCAGCTCAGCTACCGCCCTCTACCGCCATGTCAAAATGGCACTGTGGAGCCACAAACACTAACCTGACAAAGGAAAAAGGTATTTTTATACCTGGAAATCCACAGTACAGGCACATGTTTTGCTGAACATGCAACAGAAGAAAATTCTGTCTTGGTGCTGTCCATTTAAAGTGGCGACAGGTAATTAGTACTCAAAGCAAAAGAAATTCAGTGGAAATTCAGTGCAGTCAGATGCCATCCCTTTTCCACTGGGAATGGTATTACTGAATCTCAAAATCAAGGAAAAGAATATTAGTGTTGTACTCAGAATGCCAATTGGAGTATTCAAAAGGCAAAGCAAGACTTTATAAAGGCTTCTTTAAGTGTTTGCATTCTGAAATGTTTTAAAGTGGTGTGTATTTTTTCTCTTTTGCTTCACTTGAGGTACAAAATAGCTTTAAGAAGCAGCCATTTGTTATTCTTGGTTTTTCTTTCTAGTTCCGTATGTTCATTTCTGTTTCTAGGCTGCTGTTCAAATCCTGCTCTGAAGGTGGAATTTAATTTTTTTTTCCTGGGTTCTTTCTTTACTACTATATATGGCGTTTCTAATATTTGACTTAAAAACTTACAGCAAGTTTTTAAATCAAAGTAATGTAGTTACTAGTGTTTTGGTGTCGGTTATGAGGCGATGACTGAAAGCCAAGGTGCACCCACCTCAAATCACTGAAAATGTGACCACAACTCTGTGTACATTGCATTGTGAAACACTCAATATATCAATCAGAAATCAGATGGAATTAACACAATTTTCTGATGAGAATATTCAGCAGCTGAACATCAAGGTTTGGCCACAAAGCAAATGGAGAAATAGTGGTAATTTTTTCCAGTTTATTTCAGGGACTTTCCTGACTTTACACAGCAGTATCTAATTAAAGAATGCAGTTCCTGACATCTGCTTTAACTGTAGTCGTCTTTTTCTTTCTTCTTTTCAGTTTAACAATTTCTTTTTGCTTGTAATCATAATTCTCAACAGGAATAGTCATAATCCTTAATAGGAAAGAATGCTGTTCGTATGTCTTTTATTGCTATACAGCTCTAATTTATTCCAAGACAATTTCATTCCCACTGGAAAATGAGTTAGCATTAAAAAAAAAACAAACAAAACGCCTCTAATTGTATAATTAAAGACTGTAATATCACAAGCATAGAGAAGACTGAAGGTTCAGGGGAAGAAAATCCCTCTTACCTGTGTGACAGCTGACAAACTTTTGTCCCACAGTCAAATTGTCTTACTAACAGTAAGAAATGAAATATGAAAATAACCAAAGCTGCAGAGTGGAATATGTCCATTAATTTAATGTGTATGTTTTATCCAGTAGTTTTGTGTATTTTTAGGTCAAGTAAAATAAAAGCTCAGCTGAGAGTGAAGCTACCATCATTTTTTCCCTTCTTGCTCCCTGCATAGATTTGGTGTGTACAGGTCAAAGTGAAATGTCTCTGTCCATTGAAACTTACACATCAACCCATGTATTGAGCAGTGTTGAGACTGCCATCCAAATGGATTAATGCATTTGGAAATTTCTGGCTATTGATAACTGGATACAAGATGAACAGGGAACCACTTGGTGGCTGTCGGGTCCTGATAGATGACTGACTCTGAAACTGTTTTCTTGCAGGACACAGTCCCATTCATCTGGTCCTGTGGTGTTGAGTGTGTGGGCACAAACGCATGTGCATGCACTGGGACTTGGCATGGAATTTGCTGATTTATCAGGAAGTGTTTCCATCATATGTGGTACTGTACTGCTATGGATGTAGAGCGCCAGCAGCATCAGGAGATCGGTGTCCACCCCATGGACACTTGCTGTTCTTGCTGTTGAAAAAGGGGTGGAACAGAAGGGTTCCTGCAAGGATTTCTTTTATTTGCAATTCATAAAGGGCCATTTGCTCCAATTTGAGTAAAGGCAACATTAGAACTTGCGTGCACCTCCAGGCAAAATATTTTCTTAGAGCCCTGGGTGTTCACTTTTAATTCTACTAAAAATATTTATCACTTCTTTCACAACATCCTTCTGCATTAGCTGTATTTTGGAAGAAAGGGTAACCCAGGCAACCCACCACTCGAGCCCTTAGGCAGCCTGCAGGCAGTCAGCCTTTGCAGAATGATGATAATAATAAAATACCCCTCACAGTGCCAGCAGCAAATTCAACAGCGCTTTTGCCGGGTGAAAGGCTGTACCTCTGAGGTAAAGCAGAAGGGAAAATAGGCAGCATGACTAAGTACTATTTCTGTTAGGTTTATAATAGTGCCTTGGAGATTTAATAAGATTTTTAAAAGATTTTGGAAACAAACTGAGCCATGTGCGAACAGCGTCCTGAGATGAAGGGCCACGGCAAGAACTGCAGGAGAAGGAAAATCTGCAGCAGCAGGGTGAGTTGTTTATACCTGATGCTCTGCAGCAGCCATAGAGGGCTGAGGACAGCAGTCACTTCCCACTGGCTTAACTTCGTGCTGGGAGAGGCTGACTGGGTTGTGCAGAACCTATTTGCAGTCTTGATCTTGTTCTCACTCATCACGGAAAGGAGGGAGGACTGTCTGGAGCAGGCTGTGAACAGGATGAATAGTCCTCAATTGGCCCAGGCAGACAATCCCTCCTCAGCAGCAAGACCGCACAATTTTAGACATCAAGGCCTTCCTGGACAAAGTCATATCCGCAGAGTGAAAATTTTCAACACTGTATGATGGGTGACATCTATTTTATCTATTTCAGTTTCTCTTACTAGTTTAAGAAATGTTTTGGCTGTATCAATGGAGAGGAGTGACTTCCCAGGAGGGAGAAAACTCTTCTTTGCCTTGGACAAGAACTGATCTGGTGCCGCGGGGAGAGGGACAGTGGAGTGTAAGAGGCCAGGGGAGCAGAAGCATCACGTGAATGGACATGAAGTGCAGAAAGGTGTGAGGAGCAGCCCCTCAGTCCACAGAGGACATGGCAGGTTTGTCTGGACCACAGAGGCTTGGGTAAGGTTTGCTAAAACTCAGAAAAAATACTTTTAGAAACAAGTGCCTGCCCTGGCTTGGTGAGTTCTCCCTTCTTAAAGTGGTAATTATTCTAATTAATAGCCCAACAACCCCTTGTTTGTTGTTTTCATTTTAAAAGCTTTCAGATCTGTTTTGATTACTTCAGTCTAGGAAAGGCTCTATAACATCCAGCTTTGGCCAGCTGGGGATCTGGTCTAACCAGGCAATAGCACAATGCACAGGGCCTGGAACTGCAGAATTTTACAGCTGTTCACAAAGTGATGGTTATGTCTTCCTTTGGCCTGGATATACTTCTTCCAGGTTTACTTGAAGCGTCCCCGTACACAGCAGACTTGAGAATTACAGTTGGGGCCCTGTGATTGTAGGAGTAACTCTAAAAATGCTTTATTTTTGAGAGACATGAAATTTTGCACAACTTTGGATGTGTTGACCTTGAGTAACTGAGAGATTTTGTTAAGAGCTTCATAACTCATGTTCACAGCTTGTGATTCCTGTGTTGGGGAGTGGCTGTTCACTTCTTCCCTTAGGTTTGCTGATGCCACTTATATATGGTAGCTTAGTAAAGGAATAATATAAATTATTCCTGGCTGTTGGGGTTTTTAAAATTTATTTCAACTGTCATCAAGTTGTATTCAGGATTTTGTTATTTGTTTTGTCAAGATGGAGGAGAAATGCTTGTTTGGGAAGATGGAGGAGAAATGCTTGTTTGGGACAGCAAGATGGAGCAACGTCTGCATTACATACGTAAATAAGGGTAATGGGTTACAGCTATTCCATATCCCAAAAAGAAAAAAAATTTTAAAAATTTGTTAAGTATCAATTTGTTAGGTGAATGGGGCAGATTACCTTATTTGAGAGATGCTACTAAATATGATCTATTTTAACCCCTCTGTAGAGGCAGAGGCCTTATCAAGATGGACCTAGATTGACTATTTGTTTTTTGGGTTTCCATATTTCCATTTGGTTTTGGTTTTCCCTTTCACAGGCAAACCTTACATCTAAGTTATAATTCCATTTTGCTCTTCTTCCTGCTTCAAGGGGGTTAAATTAAGTTTACATGACCTTCTCTTCAAACAGCTGCTAAGAATGTTCATAGTACAGAGGTGTTAGCAGGAGTGTGGATGTCACCATATGCATGTGCAAAGGGGAATGGCATCAAGGATTCTAATAAATTTTAAGTTTTTAAATTATGTTCTTTTTGGCTGTATGTGTATTTGGGACCATTTCTTATGGAACCTGGTAGAGCAAAGAACTCTTTAGATCCTATCAGCTGTTTGCCTTAATCATAGTCAACCATAATCATGATCATTATAAGTGGAATATGCCATGGCTCAAGTGAAGTTAAGGGGTTGCATCAGGCATGTTGTGGGGTTTTTATGCTATATGTTTTTCTCTGCAAGAGATCTTTTAACTTCTTCAGCTAAATGTATAGCACGTATGAATGTAGCTGTAATTTAGTAGTCTAACTTATATTAGGTGATTATTCTCACTGTGGTTTTTGCTAGATAAACTAAATGGACGAAAGTTGTATGAATAGTTGAAATGTATATTCAGCAAGGACAGATTTTTTTTCTGTTGCCCATTATGTCTAGTATATTATTTTTTGAGAAACTGAGGCTTTGAAGCAGCTTCAGATTGCTGATTGATAAAGATCAAATAAAGTACTAAAATAAGTATGAAAACTGACAGAGAATGTGAGTGGCATGAATTTCAACCCACCTCCTCCCTGCTTTAAATTGATTTACATGATGAACAAATGTAAGTTATTAAAAATCTGTGTGTGAATTTGTGTGTGTAAAAAAAGGAATGAAGTAATGGCAACCTCAGCTACAAATCACAGCAGATCAAGTACAAAATCTGCATAGAAACAGGGCTTTTTGACTCAGAAAATATTGCCATTATTTATTCTTCCTGTCTACAAAGCTGCTTGGAATATGTTATTTCTTAAACAATTATTTTAATGTGCTGTGTGTAGACCTGCAGTTAAGCAAGAAATAAAGAAAATACTGATTTTGCTAGTAAAGCTAGACTAGACTCTTTTACCTTCACTATTTTGTTGGTACTTTGAGTGTCTGAATTTCCTATCTGACAATCTTTTCTGGCCATATTTTGCAATTTGTTCTAGCCAAGTAAGTCCTTTAGGATTACCCTTTCCAAAGATTGAACCTAATAGAACCATATCAAATATTCCCAGAAGTGAAGATGTACTTGTTCAGACCAAAGGAATAGCCAAGTTCATGCAATAGACACATATAAATGAAGATAATAGCAGTCAGGGGCTCTATAAAGTATAAACCATAAGACACTGCAACAGGAGTGTGAAATGTATTAGTCAGTCAGTGATTCTGCAGAGTTTAAAATTATATGAAGTAAGGATTTTCAAATGTCACTTGTCTAAAGAGTGCATTACTGTAGCAGAAGAGATGATTTAATACTTGTCTTTAATAAAAATGTCTCGGATGATTTTGTCGTGTCTCTTAGTTAAACTACTCTTTTGGGTAAGCAGCAGAATTGAGGGAAACTGTAATCCAAGTCTTCTCAAGAATGTCTGCATATCCTATGCTTTCCTTCTGTATGCTACTGAATAGTTACACTGAGCGTACATTTTTGGGAGTACTGCTCTTAGGAAATGAAATTATCGTCATAATTTACTAAATAAAAAAAAGGAATCCTGAATATCTAATAGCTTGATTCCAAATCCTTGGCTGCTGTTCCTGAGTTCATAACGGACTAAAAATCTCTGAGATCTTATCTCTTTTGTTTATTTCAAGGGAGGGACCAGAATTCAAAGCAAGCGTTCCAGGGTCTAATGGTTACAAATCTCATTTTTTTTTTTTTCCTTCTGCATACTAATGAGCAAGTGTATTATATCTTCACAGACCACTATTTTATATCACATGAGTACATAACAATGCATTCATGGTATTATTTCAAGCTGCTTACCAGTGAGCATCCCTTTCCTTGCCACTGCAGGTGGGGGGCTTTTTTTTCACTTTTGATTGACTACTCGCGTTATTTGTGCTGTCACCTAAGAAAGAACAATCACAGCCCAAAAAGAGGTAGATAAAACTTCTTTCCAGAGCTGATGATGTTTTTTAGGTAGCAGGTCTATAGCAGAAACCACCTTACTTTTATTTTGGGTGTTTTCTGCTCTTCTGTCAGACACTGTGAGTAGCAGAACTTACCAAGCAGTTACTGGATTCCTATCTGGCCTCCATGGCTCAAATAATATATATTATTTATTAGATTTCTTTATTTGAAATTAATACTGCTTGGAATAATGTTATAGAGATGTGCCATAAACTGCTATGCCATAACTTATTCATAGTTGGAAAGAAATTATTCATTATTAGCAACTTATTTGAATCTCATACTTAAGAAATCTAATGTAACTTTTTAGAAAAATCAAGAAATGATACATTTTTATAGTATTTATTGTGGCTGTATAGATGTGTTGAGATAACAGTGCTATGATTTTAACCACACTGTTAATGAAGAAATTATTTTGACCACTCCATGATTTCTTCATCGTTCTAAATCATGGTACAAACCAAATCATACATGCAGTGCTGGTGTGTGTATGTGTGCTGGCATGCACTGTGTTCTCCCAAACGCATGAATGCCAAGAGATGACTAAAAAGAGGCAAATGATTTTATGGGGGAAGGACACTTGATTATCTTGAGAACTAACAGCTGTAGAAGAACTGTTTAAACAGGTGCTAAATTATCTCTTTTGGTGTAGAAAAGGTAGAGGTGAGAGATGATAGCATTATCATTCAGTCTGAAGCTGCAGTTGCTGTATTTTCAGCCAACACCTAGACAAAAGCTAGGTATGTGAGTTTTCCCCAAGAAAATTCTCTGAAAAACATGCACAGTTGTATACAAGTTCTTTAAAAGTGACTGAATTAAACAGCATACATGTGGTTGAAACTTTCTTTTAATGAGGTTGCATGAAATACTTAGTCATGTTATCCTTTCATGGTAAGTGTGAAAGTAATCCCAACATCTGGATTTTGTGACTGGTAATTCAGTGTTCTCCTTTATTTTATCAGACTTGTCAGAATCACAGAATGGTTTGGGTTGGAAGACACCTTAAACCTCATCTTGTTCCAAGCCCCCTGCCATGGGCAGGGCCACCCTTCAGATGACCAGGTTGCTCAAAGCCCCATCCAACATGGCCTTGAACACTGCCAGGGATGAGGAGTCCACAGCCTCTGGGCAACCTGTTTTTCAACAATGCTGGATCATTCATACAGACAGACAAACACCTGTTGCAGGAAGAACACATCTTTCTGTATTCATGTGTACTCATCTTTTGTTCCTTATTCTTTTTGGTCTTTTATTTTGTTCTTTAGTCTTTGTGCTACATTTGTGTAACACCTAAAATATTAGGGTCTTTCTTAAATCTCACTGGGAGTCTTGGGGCCAGTGGGAATATGAAAATAGCTGCAATCCATCTTGTTGTTAATTTAGCTATGTGTTTGTGACAGTAGCTAAAACACTGAAAGGGTAGAAGATTCCTGACAATCACTGTCTCACCAAAGTCTGTTCCCAGAAAAATAGATTAACATAAAACTGTTTCTAGAGAATAGTTATCAACACTTCAACTTTAAATTGCATGAATTACAAGTGGGATTCAGCTCCGCTCTTTATAGGATCTGGTATTATTGAGTAGCTTTGCTAACAGGTTGAGTAGTTGATTGGGATATATGGTTATTAAGTGAACAAATGGAATAGGTACAGGGTGGCTGTATGTGCTATAAAAGAGGATTGGGCTTTAAAATAGTCTTGATAAAAATGATTAAAAGGTCTGTGAAAGAACAGAGTAAGATTCAGCTAATAAGAATGAACAGTGTATTTGTAGTTCTATTACGCTTTCTCTCAGTCTGACTGATTTGTTTCAAGAGTCCACTTGAAGTAACCCTAGTCACTTTTTAACTTAGTTGATGGATCGCTTTCTCCTTAGGAGTATTTGTTTAGGGCAGGCATAGTTGGGTTGTTTGATTCCTCTTTGGGATTTTCCTTCACTTTATCTTTATTGCTGTTGCTACCCAGGACATTTTGCTAAGGGTGGGCTGTGGGAGCACCCGCACAGGCAGTGCCACCTGTGCAAAAATGTCAGATACTGCACGGAGGAGCAGCACACGTGTCTCACCAGAAATAATTTCACTCTTCTGTTCAGCAGCACTAAGCTGAAACAGCCCTGTACCAGATTTAGGTCCTATACCTCTGCAAACCAGAGAACACACAGGATCCCAGAATGGGTCAGGTTGCAAAGGAGCTCACAGGGACATCTGGTCCAACCTCCCTGCTCAAGCAGGGTCATCCCAGAGCACATGGCACAAGATTGTGTCCAGGTGGTTCTGGAATATCTCCAGTGAGGGGCATTCCACAACTTCTCTGGGCAACCTGTTCCAGTGCACTCCACAAAGTTCTGACTCATGTTCAGGTGGAACTTCCTGTGCTTCAGTTTGTTCCTGTTGCCTCTTGTCCCATTGCTGGGCAACACAGAGCAGAGCCTGGTCCATCCTCTGACATCTCCTTTCAGGTTCTGACAGATGTTGATGAGATTTACCAGAAGCACCAGTTTAGAAAACTGGCCTTAGGAAGTGCTGTAGCAAAAGGCTTCTTTGATTCCTCCTTCCCCCCCAAGTAGTTACAAGGGCGGAAGGAAATAACTGTTCTTTTTTTTTCATACTAAGCAAGGGGAAAGAAGTGTTGTAGGTTTACACTGAACCCCAAAAATATCCATTATCCATATTAAACATGAAAAACAGTTGGGGTTTTTTACCACCAGGGCAGTGAAAAGTTTGAGGATATTAAAGTGCCTCCAGTATAGGAGAATTTTAAGAAAAAGTTATGGTTGTATCTTTCAGGAATAGGTTAGAGAGAGTTTCTCACTTCTTAAAGCAGAGACCAACCAGGTTATTCAGCAAGTTTTCACCCAGTGTTCTTACCCCTTTATCTATGGGCTGATGTTCTGGTTTAAATTAGAGATTTAAAGAATATGTTGGTTGTAGTTCTTTATACAGAGTTTTTAAAGCGTATAAGATCACTATTCATTCTGCATTATGGTCAATGAGATTTTTCCATTGCAAATATATATGTGTATTTTATATGTGTGTGTGTTTATATGAAATTTTCCTTCTATATTTCTGTTATGAAGGACCACAAGAAGTAGCACAAAGGAGTGAAAACATAATTCCCCCTTCTGTATCCACTAATTTAGGAGAAAGTTTTTGTCTAATGTTATGCTAAAAAGCTTGAACTGGCTTTATAAAAATTTTAAAACCAAGTTGGTTTTGGTATGGAATAATAACAATCCTTTAAAAAATGAAGCAGTGTAACAATGAACTGCTCAAGGAAGAGGAAATTTTAATTTAAGAATTTGAAATCTATTATTTGGCAGTGCTAAAAATGTATTTTAAGAACGCTAAATGGAAAGAGAAAATCCCTGCCTGCTTGTTCCTGCTTTGGATACAAAGATTGAACTTCTTGTTCCAACTTACTGATTTTGAAGAGCAGCTAGTCCAACTATGATCCATTTTTTCTGTTGCAAACAGAAGTAGGTTTAACTAACAATATCATAATTTTTGATGGGGGGTTGACTGCTTTGGCTACATTATGCCAGAGATGACACTGCCTGAACACCAAGTGTTTCAAAAGTATAACTTCCTAGTGCTACTCCTAATCAAAATGAATGGTTTGTGCATCCTTTATGTGCATCCTTTGACAGGATTATGCTGGAAGTATCCCAGTTCTATTTGCAAACAAAACAGCAGCTGGTCCTTTAACTGACTGTTAACATATTCCTTTAGCCAGCAGGTCTCCTCCTGAACTCTTTCCATGTATAGCAAAATCATATTGCCTAATTTATCCAGCTACTTTTGTCTGGGCGAGTAATATCCGTATCCTCAGGTCCAATCCCATACTTTTATCTGGGTAGATTAATATAATTAGGGCTATATTCTTTTATGTCTTTGGCATGTGTTGCCTGTAATATCTTTTGGTTTTGTCACTCAGCCAGTTGCTTTTATTGAGTTGGTTGGTTTATAATTTTCTCTTCTGTTATTGTTTCCATGGATATGATTTCTTTTTCCCAAATTCTTGAGTGTCTATGGTGACATGATTACATACATCTGAATTTGGGTTATGGAAAATTGGTGCATAGCTGGGGGTGCCAGTCAAGGCAGAGAAGTGCTAAGGAAAGAATTTATTTAGATTTTTATAATTAAAAAAAATTACATTATAAACTTCAAGTCACTATAATCAGAAGAATTGTCATATAAGCATTACAACTACTGACAAAAGAATATCAGCCTTGTGGTACAGAATCAGCTCCTGAGGGACACAGGGTCAGATATGGCCTGGTTTGTGATTGTAGAGCTGCGTGACTCCTTGGTGAGTGGCAGCAAGAGACTTCACTGCATGTCTTTTAAATATGGAAATTAATACATAATTCACTTTCCTTTGTCTGTTTGCTCATTGACTCCTTCAGAGAAATATATTTGGAAAGCATGACTTCCCTTTACTGATGATACTTAGGCTCTTTCTTAATTATCATATCAATCTACATCATTTTATTTAGGGCATTTCTCATTCCTGGATCTTCCCAAAAGCTATTAAAAATTGCTATGTGTTTGCCATTAAAGCAATTTAAGTGATAGGTTCCTGATAGAGTTAGCTTGTATATTTTATCCCTGAGTTCTAAAAGAACTTAGGTAAATGATGATTAGTCACGGTACAACCTGTCCATTTATTCTACAAGAATTCATACTGATATTTTAATTTCAAAGAGTTCCCCAAACACATTTTTTCATACAAAACAATTTGGCATACAAGCAGTCTGCTTGATAAATCCAAATATGAGAAAATCCTTCAGCTCTCTTATTGTTTTATTTTCTCTGCTCACTCTTGTATTTTTCTTTTAAATATGGTTATCTGTTTCCCCTCTGTAGAAATACTGTTTCTCTGAGAAAATGGTTGCTTGCTAATTTTCATGTCTTCTTCAAATCACTTCTCAATCCCTTTAGGCTAGCCTAGTGTTTGCATTTAAGCTGTCAACATTTATAATCCTCTCTATTGCTTGATTTAGGCATAACTTCACCTTCTGCAAAATAGCCTTCTTACTTCCAAAAGCTTTCTTACCTGATGTTTTAGAAAGAGTATCTCTTATCGTCCTCATAAACTTTTTTGGACAGGTGAAATGCATTTTCATTGGGCCTCCGGTGTAGCGTCTATAAATAAACTCTGCTTTGTGGCTGAATATTTTCATCTTTTAGATGGCTTTTTATCTTTTGAAGACAGCTGGGTTTTTTGTACTTTTTTTTTTAAAATTAAGCACCATTACAGTTTATTTTCTGTCTACCTGCTCCTGTAGTCTGTGTATGATTTTGGTGTCAATAGGAATACATACCCAGTATCAGGCACAAAAATTAATGAAAAAATTATAGTGAAGTTTGCTCCATGTACTGCAGTTTCATTTAGTTTCTTAGAACCAAAGTGTGTATCAGGTTAGTGCTGAGAATTATCGGCATGCCCAACTCTACTCTTGCTATGAAATTCCTTTTTCTGGATTCCTGATTTGGAATTCAGCAGAATTCTTGCCATAATTTAAGAGAGGGAACTTTATCGCATCAAGAAGGAAATAAAAAATCCCAAAATGAAACTGCATTTTATCTTCCTTGAATCTTTGGTGTTTTCCTTCACATTTATCTTTTCTAGTATGCAAAAGAAGGTTTTGTTTCTCGTAGCACGTTCCTGACACATTTCCTATGCTGTGTTCTTTGAGATAGGACTCTCTTTTCAGCTTTGGTAGAGAGAAGTGTTGTTGGGCTTTTTGTTTTTGTTTTATTTTGGTATTTAATACATTTCAGATTCCTTTAAAAACAGTCATTTGTCTGTCTGAGTTCAAATTACTTTAAATGCTTCTTTGATCGGTTAATGATTTCCATGTGTTCCATTGTTCCTACCATCACTCTTCGAAGTTTTATGAGTGTTTGGAAAGATCTCGCACAACAGGGAATGATCAAAACTCAGAGTCATGCCATAAGAAATAGCACAACATAGTAGAAATGTGCCAAATTGCCCAGAAGCAATTTGGACGGCTGGCAAACAGGGTCGCCTGCTGGTTTGTGAACGGCGCAGGCAATTTGCCACTCAACTCTCCCCTATTTGCTTCAATAAATTGTAGAGTACTTAGTACCGTAGATCTGTTATCTGTCTGTATTTCTCTGCACTGTCAGTGTCTGACAGTGGCTCTGCTTCATGTTGTTTGTGTCTGCCTTTCACTCTCAGCTTGGTGGAAAACCTTTAAAAAAGAGGTGTGTGGCATTTTGGGGGCTGTGATCCAAGAGTTCATACATCATAGTGCATCTGTGTAGTCTAATCTAAAAAATACAGTTGAAAAGGAATAAAAATTGAAGCTAGTGCACTCAAGATATATTTCAGCAACAGTAGATGAAAATAAACCAACAAGAAATTCTCATGGTGCAACTAGGAAGAGTGTTCAAGTAATAATTGGTTAATCAACAGTCTCATAAACAAGGTGTTATAAAATGGGAACCACATCTGTGCAATACGAAGATTATTTAACAGTGCTGGTCAGGCATTCTCCTTACACTGGAATGGCAACCTTTAAATAGAAGAGCAACAGTTTGGGATTTTTTTGGTTCTGATTAAAGGATAATAGAAGTTAACAACTTGGTGGGTAAGTGGGAGGAAGAGAGTAAAGAGCAATCCTTAGTTTGTTGGGTTTTGGTTTTTTTTAAGTTCATGCTTTTCCCATTAATTTGCTTTTCTATTGGTGTTGTCAGAGTTTGGCATAGACCCTGCACCAAAAGACTGACAGTACTGCTTACACAGAGTCCAGAAAGCGAATGGCATTCCTAGAGGAACAGATTCTCCTAGCCAAGGACTTTGAAGCCAGAGCCTTGGTTTTCTGTGAAGAGTGAAAGAAATCTGTCTGTAGGGTATTTAAATGTACTAACGTACAGTCTGGACAGGATTTTCAATATTGGATTCTTATTAGCTGTTAGTTATTTACGATTTGTTGTCTGTTAGATGGCTGATATGGAGATTTATGCATTTTGTTTCTGCAACATTTTGAAAAAATACGGTACGTTATTGAGGAATATTTTGGTATGAATACACTAAAACTGTAGTTTTAATATACAATTGACTGACTATGCATGTGAAATAAGTTAACATGACTGCATGCTTTACAATACATTGACTTTGTTGAGAAAATTTTTTGTTGAGGTATCTATAGATGCTGAGTGAAAGGAAGGGTTGCTTTCTTTTTCTTATCAACCTGCCACACCCAGTAAATGCTGCTGTGTTCAAAACAAGAAATTCTGTGAGAAACAGCTGCTTGACTAGGAATCAGTAGTGCCAGTTGATGTCAAGTGAGCAACCAAGATGCTAAAAGCCCTCAGAACATATTTATGTTATAATAGTAAAAGCACTTAAAATAGTAAAAAGTAAAAAAACTATACCTTTTTTCTTTCTAGAAAGTGAATACATAAGGGATCATTTTATTCAAATAGAAATAGATAATAAATACACACATGTATTGGAAATGAACCAAAGGAGAGGCTGAGAGAACTGGGACTGTTCAACCCGGAGCAGAGAAGGCTAAATGCACTGATATTGCTATGAAATCCATGTGATGAAAAAAAAAATTGTGTTCCCTATGCTTTCCCTATTTTAGTGAAACATAAAACTCGAAGATGCTATTGTCATGTTGTTAGGTGGGTTTTTTTGTATCTGCTTTTAGATAAGACACAAATCATTAGTGGGAAAGACTGCTGCAGGATAATTAGAAAAATTTTTCTCTTTCAAAGGCTGCTTCTGCTTCCCTTCAGTTTTTCTGTGAGAGACCATTATCTCATCACAGCCTCCCATCTCATTGCTGGGCCCTCCTAATGAAACTGGAATTTCTGCAGGAACCCAGGGTATGACTAACAAGAGATTCACTGTGCAATAAGATTTCCAGTTTCTGAGCTCTGGACACCTCTTCAAGGACTCTCTTGACAACTGTAAAGTTCTTTAAATAAATATGGACATGCCAGTTTGAAAAGTAATGAAGTCTCTTTTCTTCCTGCAATATGGAGCAGTAAACGAGGTGTGTGGATTTTTTTCAGTCACTTTAATGTCTGGAATTGAGGCTAAAACAATGGTTAGTTTGATTATACAAGAATTTTTAAATGCATTACTTTCCTATTATTGGCAGCTTGGAATCTAGGTTTGCAATTATCTGGAACTGCAAATTATTTTAAATCAATATGTCGATACTTCGAGTGATATATGTTTAATATGGGGCTAGACATTTCTTTATGATGATAACTCCTTTTTATGGGTCTAGTAAATGTAGCTATTTAGAAGATATTTCCAGATGATCATAATTTTAATAGCACATAGCTATTACTGAAAATTACAGAAGGCAGCAGCCCAGCATTCATTCTGTTTCTTAGATCTTATGCATTTGTATACACTGCAAAAAACTTGAATGGATTCTACTGCAGAATCTTTTGTAGTCTCCCTTTGGAATGCAAAAATGTTTTCAGAATTTTTTTTTTTAGGAATTGAATATAAGAACAGCCTAGTAAATGTATAAATGTGCTTATTTAAAAATGTTAGAGTATCATTCTCAGTATAGAATGATACTCAAAAAGTTGGACTATTGTCTTCAAAACACTTGTGAAAATAATTTTCTCTTTAAAAGATTGTATTTTTGACCATTTTAAGTGTATCATCTGAAATGCAGATGTCCAGGTGTTTTAAACAGATTTTTAATTTAACTGAAAACTTGTGTTTGCCCTGAAAAAATGGAACAGATGAGACGTTCCAGGCCATTCACTTTCTTACTGTTCCCTGCTATATATTTTTATAGCATGTTGCTACAATTATAGCACTGGACATCAGCTGAATTTATACTTACAGGGGTTGTGCTCTTGCTTTATAAGGAGAGGAAATTTTGGATAACTATGTGATCATTATCTACATTGCTTTTTAGTAATAAAAGGATGCAGTTGACAGTGTTAGGATTTAAGTATATTAACGCCACTCAATGTATGTGACAAATATTTTGTTTTATGGCAGATGTACAATTCCTGATTTTTACATCTATTCTTTGAATTCCAGCGGAGTAGTTCCTCAAGTCTGACAGAAATGTGCTCCGCTTCTGACAGAATGCCTTCTCATTATTGTTTCAGATGGTCACTCCTAGGGAAACTCCTCAAATGTATTTTAATTCTTCCTCAAGGAAATTAAACTTCAAGTAAATGAAACTTCTTATCATATTGCATTTCTCTGTGTGGCTCGATCTCTGTTCTTGTCCAGAAACTTGTTTGTTTAAAGTGATGGAGAAATACAGATCTGGGAATAATTAGTAAGTAAGCAATAGGAGTAGTTTTCATTAAAAGTTTATCCAATACATTTCAGGAATATCTTATTTTTACTGGTATCTGTCATAAATCAAAATTCTTTCAGCATTTTTTTGTAGTAAGTTCAGGATCTCATCTTTAAAGCTTGAACGATCTATTTATTGTAGAAAATAAAAGCATAGCCAGGGATGTATTGGTGGGGAAAGCAGAAATCTTTCTCTTTTCCCTTTTAATAGCAATTTAGAAATTATTGCAATAGTCTTCCCATGGAAATAAGTTTCTTTTTCTGTTTTTCATTTTTGGATGTGCATATGTTCTTAAGTTGGCAAAGGTATGCTAGGAGGAAGTGGTGGCTTTTCTATTTTTAAATGAAAGTTAATTTTGAAAAGTACTTTGGTACTTAGTTTTGGTACTTATTTCTTAGTATAAGGATTTCTGTGTATAATCAACATTCCTATGGTTTTTTTCTGTTTGAAAAGGGAAAATTTCCCAAACTCTGTATTTCACCAAGGAATATGTTTTTAATAGTTAATTCTGATGTAATTCCATCAAGTTTCTATGTAAGGCCCAGAAAATGGACAGGAATTGCACAGGTGTGAGCACTAAATGCTTAAACTTTTAAATAATGCATCATTTTAAGTGTAGTAGCCAAGTACACAAACCTGAAGTTATTTATCTCTCTCTGAAACTTTAAAAGGGAATTTTCCTTAAAAATTGGTTGTGATCATTCACTTTCAATCCCCACTTGTAGTCTAGCCATTTAAGGAGCTCAGTTCTACAGAAGCGCATCAACTTTTGTAGCCAACATTGACTTCTGGAGGGAACAACACTCTGCAGTGGAGAGGGCCAGGGCAAGGGGAACTGCGTTGGAAGATCTGTGTCTCAAGAGACAGTCAGCACTTCTTTTGATCTTACAGGCACATAACACATCTCTTCTATCCTACTGCATCAAGACTGCCTGATGGCAGCAGTGGGAAGTGTGTTGGCAGCAGTAATTTGCCCTAAAGATTCCTCAAGGATGAGGAGACAGTTTGTTTCAAAAAAAAAAAAAAACCCAAAAAAAAAGAGGGAGGGAACAGAAACAAAACTTTAAAGAAGGACTGCTAATTCCCAAATTCTAGTCAAAACTCAGAGAACAAAATCAAATGTTCAGCTGTGTAGTATAAGGAAGAAGAAACAGAATTACTTTCTGTTCACAAGGTAGATTTGCTCTTTTTCCTGAAGTTTTGCTGTTGCACTGGTACAGCTACTTCTCCTCATGGTAGGGGAGGTGTTGGACTCCAGCACTGGGCACTGACCTACTTGGAGACTCCGCCGCAATTCTACTCAACAGTAAATGCATGAACTTTCTGATTTTAAATATTAAAAAAAGTAAAAGGCAAGATGAGGCATATTTCTGGTTCAAACTGTTCATGTCTTGAAATGTTGTAGGAATAGATTGTGTGCACACCTCCTAACACATCACTGAAAAGCAGATGGGCGATCTCACTGCTGGCTTGAAATCAAGCTCCTGCTCTGAACAGTCACCCCAAATCTGCCTTGTAATTCTTCTGATGTTTCAAAATGGGACCACATCAATATTCTGTTCATAACTCTCCTAAGTGTATGGCTTTTTCATTAAATTGAATTTTCCTACTGAGGAACCACACAGTCCATTTCACTTTAGATTTCCTCCAAGTAGAGTGTATGGCATGGGATGATTTTATGAGCAGCACATTGAGAGCAATTAACACTGGAATTGAATCTACATCAGGATAACAACAGGTGATTATACTATTTAACAACTGTTAAATGGTGTTAATGGCTAAGTGTACACCACAAACCCAGCAGATTAGGATGCAGTGAAATTCACCAGGCATGTAAATTAACAAAAACTAAATGGATAGTTTAGAAATATATATATGCCACTGAAAAACTGCAAATTATTTTAGAATGCACTAATTACCTAAGGTTTTTTTTTTTTGTAAGTGAAAACATTGGTAGGGTAAGGAAGGTCATTTTGCTAAAGGGTTTTTAAATTGGAAAAATAATCAATTTGGTTAAAGTGTATTTGAAAGTGGTGTTTGCATGCATTATGTTCCTATTCTTTTTTATGTCCTAGTTTTCTGAGTTGATAACCGCTGTTTTGATAGAGTGTGCACAACTTAACTGGACTTAACTGGATACAGGAACTTAGAGGACAATAGTAGACAGTCAAGTACCCAAACGGGAATTGAGTCCTGGAGTAGAAGCGTTTGAAATTCACAGTATTTTGGAAATAAAATACTTTGGTTCAGTTTAACAAACTAAAACGTTTTTTTAAAAATTGACCCAGATTAATAGAGTCATTTGTATTTTCATTCTCCTGATAGATTTTTAAAAGCTATCTAAAATTTCTTGTTAGAGTCTGTTTCAGTGTTCTAAAGACTACAGTGAACACAGTTTTAGGACAGTACTCAGATTCGCCTTGATTTCTACCTATTCTGTCAGCTGCTCCAATTTATTTAGCATTTATCTCAGCATTCAGAAAAGGCAAATCAATACTTTCCCCAAATTTCTTTCTAAATGGAACTTTTCTGAAGGCACTTTAATTCACTCTGTGGGAACAGGAAAAATTGAACTGGCTTTGAGCTTGAGCTTTGAGTTTGGACTTGAGCTGCACAGATGTGAGGACATGGTCCCAGTCCCTCATTTGCACTGAAATAGGGATGCCATGTGGGACTGGCCACATTCCTCTTGCCACTCTCCTAGAACTGAGGGCTTTGTGTCATGAAAGCAGTGACAGATATAGAAGAAAAAAATGAAGCTACTTTTCAGTAAAAATGCCTGCTTGCAGATTTTCTTAGGATCCTGACAGAGTTGAAGACATTTATTTTGGAAATACGGTGGCAGTGTACTGATAAATTAGACTGTTTAACTTCTTTTTTGACACATCCACACCCAATTCTGTGCTCCTGCTAAAATCTTTGTACAATTAGTTTTAGAATTTGACCTCAGGGAATATGCTGAAATTGCCTGTTTCAGGCAGCATTCTCAATAGTTAAGTATCCATTTAGTATGGGCCAAATCCTAAAAGATCTTCAATTTCCTTTGAATGGCAAGTCTCTTAAGGAGCAAATGAATGGTGATGGGTTATCAGTCCAGATAGATTAGAAGAGAATAATGGAGGATGTGAATGATTCATTAAAAATATCACTTTTTATGTTATCTTGACGCACGCAGTAACCTGCTCAGTCTAGGCCTCGCTCCCCATCTGTTAATTCAGTGTTATTAAAGTTTTGATTTCTTGAGAAAACAGATGGCTATCAACTAAAACAGGTGTTCACATTGCACTTCTCAAAGTTTAAATGCTGAACAGGTATAACTTGAAGTTTGCTTTGGTACGAAGGGAATTGATGCTTTGAAAGATGTGTGAGTGGAGAATAATTTGCAGGGAGGAGGGTCAAGTACTTCACTAGAAGTGCACCTACATACAATTAGCTATGGACCTTTGCCATTACAGAATACAGGGAGAGATGACAGCAGAAAGATTTAAAGGAGCACAGCTTGTTCTGAACCCATGTCCTGTGCCTTTTGTTGAGAATGTGCACCACGAAAATGTGACCCAAATGTGTTGCAGTGAGTGAAAGAGGATGACATAGGAATTTGCTGTTCAGCGACTCTTCCAGATTTTTTTGGCTCAGTGCACTACTGCCTTGTTAGAATACAAAACCACAGAACTAGACTTCCTCTGGATAAAATGAAGTCTAACTCGTTTTTAAATTTGTTGTTCCAGTAAGCAATTGTAAAAATTTCTCAGATTCTGAAAACGGAAAAAGTTTGGTAAAATAAGGTGGATTATGCCTTATGTCATCTGATAATAGAATGATATAGCATTTCCTGTGAAATTTAAGGTCTGCGCTGTTTCCCTGCCTCATTTTTCATCTAGTTTTGCATTGATAAAGATACAAAAAAGTATGGTTAAACAATGTAGCAAGGTTGGGCTGTTCTCACATGCATACAATTTTCTCTACACTTCTAATCAAAGATTCAAGAAGCCCCTACTGTAGTGTAATCTCACTGTGAAGGCCCTATTATTTTTTTTATCTGTATTTCAGCATATAAACTAGCATTCAGTGAACAGGTAAATAATAATTTAAATTAACTTACACTGATAGAATGAACAACACGAATTTCTATGAGGCAAAAATCTTTGCTCCTTTGTTCATTTACTAATTAGCAGACAGACGCATCTGCATGCAAGTTCCAAAATATATGGTAAATAGCACCCTGATTTACTCTCCTATGTGGGCTCTGCCACCTTGTGACAATCAGCAAGGGAAAAGGATCAGTGGGTTACAAAATCTCTGCCCCACTCTTTTTCTTCCTGTTGATGTGCTCTGAATGATTGAGAGGAGGGAGTAATTGAACAAAACCTTGACTTTTCCTTTTAGAAGCACTTTCAGAGTAGAGGGTGACATTGCTTTCTACCTTCTGTGACCATCTGTATTTTCCCTTAAGAGCAGAGTGAAGCAGAGTACTGACAAGGATGTTATTTATCCATAAATACATGAGGCAGAGCCATACAGTGCTAAGGATTGCTTCTTTCTAATCTGAGTTTCCAGTCTGTAAGGATGGGATGCTCTTGAGTTTATTGAGATGTGTGGCAGCTGTGGATGGAGCTGCAGCTCTGGCTGGTGGTAGCCAGAATATGCACACATTTATCAATCTACTGCATGAAGAACAAACACTGGTTAGCCAAGGTACTAGGAAACAGGGAATGGGAGGAGTTATTTACAATGTACTTACTCCCACAGAAAATGTTTTTTTACCTTGTGTTTGAAGATGTGTAGCGAAGAGTAAAGAAATGATGTTCTTATTTGAGCTATTGAATATTTGTAGGATTTAACTACTATTGCCCCTTCTTTTCTAGACTTTAATACTATTATTAGACTTTATTCCATTGACAGGCTCATGAAGAGTGAGCCTGTCAATGTGAGCCAACATTAGCAATTGGGTTTGCTGAAAGGGGCAGATTTGCTTTGTACCTGACCTTGGAGCCTTACAGCCCTCAGTTGAGCACAGTCTGAGTGTGCTCAAGGTGTGTTTCCTTCAGGTGGAAAAAGGGTAAAACGAGCACTCTGAACAAGAGCGTTTTGCAGCTGGAGCAGGCTTAATTTCCAGAACAGACAGAAATTGAACCATCGGGGTGTGATGGAGGAAACTGAAGATACCTCCTTTCCCCTCTATACCAAAACATAAATGTACAGTAGAGGTTCTGACACAGTCATGCTGTGAACTTGGCTCAGTTCTGAGAGGAGTTCCAAAATTCTATGTAGGAAAGAAATATTATATGTCATGTTTGTGTAATACTAAAGCTAAAAAGCTCCTCTCCATTCAAAAAACTCCTTTGGTTTGTTGATAAGGTCATACGGGAATGTATTAGAGCCAAAGGAGTCCTTAGAAAATTCTCTGTGCAACTGTACAGATTTCTTAGTTTGCATATGGACTTCATTACCCTAGATATAGTTTCTGGGGATATGCTTGCTTGTTTTCTTTTGCTCTAAGAAGTAGGATAAATGCAAATTTAATATTGTAGATATTGCTATGTAGTCAAAATGTAGAACTGAAGGAAAACAGAGGGTTTGGGAATTATTATGCTCTACTTATTTTCCAAATGAGTTGTTTTCTTGTGAGCTACAATAATAGTTAAATACAAGGGGAAGGAAACATAGAAAATCTATTACTCCTCTAGTCAACTGAACAATAGGATTACGTGCACAGGAGCAAATGCCTTTCAAGTTGTTGAGTGATGCAGCTGATGTTTCCTATTAAGAACAAGAAGACTTCATCTAAGAGGCCAATGCACTTTTTCATAGGTCAAAGGGAATTTCCCATAGCAGAATCAAAGCAAAATCCATTATAAAAGGACTTACGGAGTCATGCTATGAAAAGCATTTGTTGACATGAACCAAGAATTTTTGTCTCAGTTGACCAGCCACAGGGAGCTGGCTAACTCTGCATATGCTGAGTCAAATTTCCAGCTTGTATAAATCAGGGCTTCCCTACTGCCATTTGGTGCTCAAGGATGGGATGTGCCCTGCTGGAAGGACCCTCCTCCCTTCTGCTGGTTTTTGTTGTGTGAATGTGGCTTCAAACGAATTTCAGACATGCTTTTAATCTGCCAGAGTGCTGAAGGATGGGAAAGATGGTGGCATTTTTTACGTTTCTATAATTTTTTTAGTGATGGACCCAAACATATATTTATGCAGATCATTAAGTTTTTGATATCGTATTTTTATGGTGATGTTAATGAGCACAACAGGGTGGGTGTTAGTAAGCTACTCACAGATGTTTTAGGGATGATTTTTTTCTTGAATAAAAAACTGTAATATACAGTAGGTAAGATTCTGTTTAGCTCTTGTGCTCTCCAATAAGCATCATGCTTTTGCTGGCTGCCATTCCACATAATGCTGAGCACAGAACGACCTATACTAGAAAAGCATCGGTGATTTCTGCCACCCACTGCTCTTGCTGCTCCCCCTCAGTGGATCTGGGCTGAGGAGGAACAGCCCAAGTGGGATATGGAGCTGGATCCCAGTCTCCTTTGGCACAGCTGGCATGAGTAGTGTGACCTCTGGCTGCTGCACTTGCTGCTCTTTGCTTACTTTCTCTCTTTTCAGGAATTTGTTTATTTGCATTCTTTCTCTTTTTTCTTTCCCCCCCTCCTTAATTAGTATCCTCTGTGCTTTGCTTCAGTACTTGCTGATAATTGCAGAACAAATGAGCCAGAAAAAAAGTATTGATTTGTTTTTTAGCTGTTTAGGGGATTTATTAGGGATAGTTCTGAAAGGAATACTAGATAAAAATTTAAAGGAATGGGGCTAAATCCAGTCCTTGGCATAATGCTGTCACTCTGCATGCAAACTGAAGTGTTTTGGATGACTCAAGGCCACAGTTCTACAGCACAGGGACAGGAAAGGGAAGAGAAGACAAAGTTAGAAGAGAAGAAATTGAGAGCAATCCTAAAGCCGGTTCAGTGCCCTAAACAACCTCTGTGCTTCACTCATGCAAATAGGATATGGTGTGAAATTTAACTATATTCCATTTTGCTCTCATCTAAAATATTTTTTACAGTTTAGCACTATGATTACCCTTTGATGCTACTGAGCAGAGTGCATGTGTAAGAAGTATGTGCAAGAATTCTCTGCTCTAAAAATTAGAGATGGTCTGTAATTAACATAATTTGTTTGACAGCTTCACAGTATGCCTGTCTTAAAATATATTGATGATTTATTTTTTAATATTTAATATTCATTCTGTTCCAATTAGGTTACATGCTAAACCTACAGAAAGGAAAGTGTCTCTACATTAGACATTTTCCTGTTTATTATGTGTTGGGGTAAATCCCATGTATTACCAATCAAAAATTGGCATTGTGGGGGGAAGGGGTCATTTATCTTCCCCCCTTTCCTCGGAAACAGCGAGGTGTCTGACACAGAAAATTGCATGTAGGAATGTTGAATCAAAGCAGTGTAAACACAAAAATGTTCCGTTCATTTGAGTGGCTTCAGTGAAATAAATGATCATACAATTTTTAACATTTGTAGCATTAGGACTAAACGTGCTGGAATGATCCCATATATTATCAAATGTATTGTTTCTACAGTGAAGTTGTCTTATGAGTCCTTGACTAATGTTTTGCTCTTTTTTTTAATAATACAATAAAACAGGGATTTAGTTCAGATTTTAAAGATAATGAATTGCCTTAAATAAATTGCCTTCATGCTAGGGGAAGTAGTGGGTTGGGGCTCCAACTATATAAAAATGTAATATAGGTCAATTAATATGAGATTTTTTTTCCCCTACTGGACTTATGATTCATTCTTAAAGTACAGTTTAGGAAGAAAAGAGGATAATTTTTATTTCATATGTTCTGCTTTCAGTTAATATAACAAGCCATTCAGATTTTTTTTATCCCCTCTATCTTTAGGAAGCTAAATAATTGTTTACATTTCTACTTCCCTATAGTTAATTAACTTAATAAAACACTTTGTGATAACTATACAATAAAATAATTAGAAATATTTATTATATTATTTTGTGTTATTTCAAGCTTTAATACCTCTCCAGATTATGGTAAATAGAAGGAAGTAGAAATCATACCCAAGGTTCATTGAGTCAGTCAAAGACCAAGGATAATAAAATTATGAAAGTGTTTTGCTCAGAGCTGTAGCATCTTCAGCATATATTGGAATATTTATGAGGGTAAAAGACAAGTAAATTTTAAAAAATAAAATAATGTTTTAAAAATAATTTTAAAAACATAACTTCCAGTGCCCTGAAAGCCACAGGGACTGTTCTAGGCTTAAATGTAAGCTATGAAGTAACTACGTAGATATGAAAAGGTCTAACATTGCAAGCTATGTAGTATGAGAAATCATCTCCAAATGTAAGTGATGTTTGCATTCTCTTTAAGTAATTTACTTGAGTACTGGTGAAATTATACATTCATACTTTTTTAAACTTAAGAAGTTGGTGTCAAATTTTGTTTGTCTATCAAGATGTGATGCAGGATGCCTGATGCTTTCTTATTATTTAGTGGAAAATATTGCGAAATGAGTGATGAGTCAAATTGAGCAGTTGACGGCTACGCTTCTTTTGCAAGCACTCTGTCTTTAGATTTGTCAATAAAAACAAAATTGCCTTTGGTAACTCATGGCGTGGAAGGAAGGCAAATGTTATGATGACATAGCTGCTAAAGCAAGATTTGAGACTTCTTCTGAAAGCATAGATCTAGAAAATATCTGCAATGCAGTTGTAAAGGTGTGTGATGTCAAATTCCATGATCTGTTTAAAAGTTCTGACCCCAATGTTAGATCAAAAAATATGTTCACTCCGTCAGAAATACAGTTAACTGAATAGTCCATTTTCCTCTGTATCAAGTTTGCATGCGCAAAATCAAGGCTCTCTGATAGCAAAACTGGTTTTTCAGAGGAACCTCCCCAGCTGTAGACCCTGTGTTTTGGCTGGGGACCTGGGCATTAGTGGCACAATGGAGCTGAATTAGCATTGTCTCATCTTAACCCAGTAGTGCAGCCTAGGAAACCTGTCCATGAAGTTTTTGTGTAGTTTTTTCGAACTAATTTTCCCTGCTAATCATTTGCCAGAATTCCATGGTAGAGTGACTCCAAGAGGTATTGATTTGATATCTGAACATTTTGTTGAGCGTGTGTTGGTTTTGCTTGGCCCAGTTTTTGCTGG
>VZRN01005622.1:6733996-6745270 GCA_013397935.1 Dasyornis broadbenti | reverse complement strand
GGTGAGAATATGTGAGGGGAAATAATAACAATGCAGGCACCAAGGTCAGTGGAGAAGGTGGGGAAGGGGGAGCTCCAGACACGGGAGCCAAGACTCTTCTGCGGGCTGTAGTGAGGACCATGGTGAAGCGGAATGACCCCTGTAGCCCATGGAGTCCATGGGGAATGTTAAAATCCGTGCGCAGCCTATGCCGGAGCAGGTGGATGCCTGGAGGAGACTGTAGCCCAGTGGGAATTTCAGTGGAGAAAAAGGCTTTGCAGAGGGAATTAAGTGTCCATGCTGATGCCTGAGAGAGACTGTGGTTCAGCAAAGAGGAGAAAAACCTCGCTCCTGAAATGGAACAGCTAACTCGGAGGTCTGTAATCTGTGGATGAGAGAACCCATGCTGCAGCAGTTTTGGGAAGACTGTCTGCCTGTGGAGTGAGTTCACATGGCAGGGTTGGGTGGACTGCTACTTGTGAGATTTGGGACCTGCGGCTAAGCAGAAGAAAAAGACTGCTGTCCTCTGAGCAGTGGAGAAACATTTCAGTGATGAACTCACCTACCCTACCCCCTCCCCCATCCCATGGCTTGTTCCCTTGTGCAGCTGCTGGGAGAGAGGGAGTTGAGTGGAGAAATGGTGTCTTTGAAGGTTTTATTTCATTTCTCATTTACTTCTCTGCTTCTGTTAACAGTAAAAGTTTTTAGCCTGATCTCTGCCCTGAGTGTGTCTTTTTTTCCCAGTTTTCCTTATCTCAAGTCATGAGCCCTGGGTGTATTAATTTGTGTGTGCCTGGCATTTGGCCAGAGTCAAATCACAACAGAATGAAAGAAGCAAAATGACTCCAAAGAAAGAAAGATAGTAAAACTATGCCACTAGTAAATAACTAGGAGCTTTTAGTATAAGTAGTAAACATTTAAATAAATTTAGGTTATGTTGTGTTTAAAATCACCCAAAGAAACCCCAACTCGTTGTGTTATTTAGACAAGTGGTCCCTTGGTTTTAGCATAATTAGTTAATAAAACAACAATAATAATGAGACATGTCTGACTAAACAAAACAGCCAGTCACAATTCTCTCTAATTTCCTGAGAGAGTAAAAATGTCTAGCACAGTCCTCTGTGTTACTAAATACATATTTTTTGAAGATAAAACAAATATTCCCTGTCTAAACATAAAGTACTTGGCAAAATAAGTGTCAAAAACATGACAGTACAAGAACTGATGCCTATCCATCATAATTCCTCTGTAGCCAACTGGCAACACATGCAAGAAATTATAATGTATGTACATTTTTCATTCTTTAGATGTGAGAGTGAATATAAAGCAAACTTTGCATTGAAATCTTTCGTGTTGAAACACTTAATATACGTGTTAGGGCACTCTCACTAATGACTTTTTTGACCAGCTGTGTAACTCTGGAATGTAACATAACTTTAATCACTAGATAATGTGGTACCATTTCCAGTGAGATTTTAACTCTTAGAAATTGCTCCCTATGTGTTTTCTGAAGATCAGTGCTGAACGAATTAAAAAAATTTACAACAAGCAATGAATATGCAAAGTCCCAACTAATTTATAAGTCTTAAAAAAAAAACCAAACAACTCCCTCCCCCCAAACTGACCAAAAAACCCCAAACCCCTAGAAATCCAACCCTGAAACTTTTTGGTAACATAGGGATAGTTATACGTGAAAGTACCTATATTTCCAAAGTGGTAATTGTACTTTTAGAATAAGCAAATACTTCAGTTTTAATTTTTCTTCACCTTTATTTGAAAAGAAAGTGTTAGGTACCTGTAGTACATTAAAGATTAGAATTAGGGTTGCTTAGCAAAGCTAAAATGAGTTAGTAATTTTATTATATTAATGAACTGCGGAGCATCTTTTTCCTTTTTCTTTCCTCATAAAAATAGCAAGTAAAGCAAAACCCAAGAACTGATGTGGAAGGAAGTCTGATTCACTGCCCTGGCTTAATGAAACTTTTACACTAGACCGATTAGAAAGACGTAACTGTTTGTTATTTTATGCTTAACTTTACAGTTTAACAATCTGCTTTCAAATTTCCACCTTAGTTAGCCCAGAGTATGAATGCCAGGAGCATCATAAATATTTACCAAGGAAAAAAAGTTAAACCCCCCCCATTGTTTTGCCCATTTTTTGACATTGATGTAAACAGAAAATCAGAATAGCAATGGTCTAGACATAGCAATAAGTTACCGTTAGAAGGATTTGCCACTTAGCTGACCAGTGCTAGTAATTGATAATTTTACTCCTCTACCTTATGTATGAGCTGACACAACAGAAACTCACCTAACTCCATTGTTTTAGAGATATGAATTCAGTCAATGAACTTAAAAAAAATCATACTGTGATTTGTAGTGGGTTAGCTGGAATCTAGGGACAAATTCTCAAAACAATGATGAAGTTGTATGGAATTTTGCCTTGAAACTGCCCCACTAGTGACAAGAGAAACTCTTGAAAGTTGCTTCATTGCACGTGAATCTGAGGTCTTGGAGCTGTATTAGCCAGCTTTGTCCTTCGAAGCACGCTTTTGGACTACTCAGTTTCTTGACTTAGTCTTAAGAGTAATTCTGCGGTACAGCTCTGTGTTTATTAGCATAGCATTAATGCAAAAGTCAGGAAAGCTGAGGAGTTTGACTTTCAAGAGGACTGAAATAATTGCTGAAAATATTGGATGATTGGGTGAAAGTCTCTCAGGATACACACCAAGAGAGTGAAATATCTTTATCTTTCCAACATGGCCACTTTGTGTTTTTTCTGTAAGAGTCAGTGAGAAGTGTTGGCGCTTAATAGGACAACCTTTGTGCAGCACTTCCCCACTCAGCCTTTTGGGCAGCCCTTTTTCCAGAGTCTTTCCTTCTACTGGAAATGGTGTTTTACAGTATTTTACAGCTGTCCCAAAGGCCCCTTGGGACTCTTGGCCATGAGGTGACCTAAATTTCCAATATGCATAGGGCATATAGTTTGATCCACAATGAGCTCAAACAATGTGTTTAACGCCCATGTTCATCCTCTTATGTGATACAAAGAGTAGGAAGGAAAAAAGCATGCTAAGCTTCTCAAAAATGAGCAAAATATTAGCAGATTTTATAAGGGAAAATGTAGATGAGAGGCCTAATGAAATATGTCAAAAAGGCATGCTTCACAAAGGAGATTGACAAACATTTAGAAAATATTGTACGTGGACCAAATGGATATTATTTTGCAATTTGAAGGTCTAGTCATTATTTACTTTCAGAAAAGCATGCCATAAAAATATAAATACTATATAATATATATAAAACTAAATCTCAGGAACTAACGTGTAATAAATGTAAATCCTTAAGAAGTCCTCAGTCCTTTGACTGTGCCTATAAAGAGTTAAGTTAAATGTTTTGCTGCTGTAATATTTTCTGAAATGGCATTTACCCTGTTAACAATTGTGTAGCCTTATTAATTATTATAAAGTTAATGAATTGATTTTAATGTTAAGATGCTCAATGCAACCTACAAATAACATCATGAATATTTAATCTGAGATTGATCATAGTCAGCAGATCCAAACATCTATCACTCAGATCAATTTCCATAGTTTCTTTGCATTCTATCAGTTGTTGAATTAAAGAAAATTTGCCATTTCAAGAAATCCCAGAGACTTCTATAGGAGGAAGAGTTCCCAGCTCCCCTTTTGATGCCCCCGATTTCCACATCTGCCTATTCTTGTTTTAGTTGTTTTCAATCTGCTTTTCCTGCTCTGAAGAGAAAGGAGCTGAGAGCTCAGTTTTATGGGTTTCCAGATTTCTCTGGCACAGTGTCGCCAGTCCAGCTACCCCTGCAGTACGGGGTCCATTAGAGGCTCAACTTCAGAATTACTCCTTCTGATAGTTCTGCCCATGGCGAAGCAAATGAGTTCTGACATTCCCTCCATCAGGCTGCTACACGTTTTTTATCTCGCAGTCCAGAGCACATGCATTATACTCTGCAAGAGATGAGCTTTTTCACAGAATATGTTATCTGCTTGCTGCCTGATAGCAATGTTAATGACTCGGCTGATCTTTTGAATTTGGAGAACTGGAAAGCCACGATCCCTTCAGATCCAGGCATTACAACACAGGCCTTCTGTTCTCTCAAGCACCCATTTTATGTCTCACAATGACACCAATTTTGAAAGGAAAACGCCCCGTGTTTCATCCCACGTTCTTCAAATATATAGTAGTAAGGTAATAAAAAAAATCCTAGTATTTCACTCCATTTATGAACAAGGGATGCTACATAGCCAGGGTTCAATCCATTTAAATGAGATGCTTTGCCCTACTCTGAATGTAGCACAGTGTCATGAAGTTTTTAACAGAACAACAGAAAACAAAATTCTGTACATGGCAATGGACATATCTTTAAAATATTAAAAGGAGAGGTGATTGCTGAGATGTGTTCTTAAACTCCCAGAGAGTTTATGTTACATACGCTCTTTGGAAAATGCATATATGAAAAGTGCAAGAAAGACACAGTCTGGTGGTCAAACTCACTGAACATGAAGCCTTTTCATAAAATAAAACAGGAGGACTGCTTAGGAACTAATCATTGCACCGTAGTTTTATGAGTGAACACCACAGATAATGGTGGCGAGTACCACTACCCTCACCTGAGACATGGACAATTTTATTTTAAGCTGTTATTTTAAAGAAGGAAGAAATAGAATTTGATTCACTCCCCAGATGTTTTTTTGTGAGTAGCAAATCAGTGGTACAGGGCCTTGATGTTCTTTTTGTGAATACCCTTCCAGAGTCTGAGTGTCTATTGACGTAGCTGATCCTAGAAATTCTTGAATGCTGTTGATATTGTTCTTCTGTTTCTGTTCATCTGAATCACTGACAAAATTGAGTTGAAATGTACTTTTTCAGGAACTCAAATAGCTTTAAACATATAGTGAAGAATTGGTGGAAGGGGTTTTCTCACACAAAAATATTATTTGACTTCTAGTTTAGCAGAATTCTATGAGCCCAGAAACACATCTTTGGGCTTTAAATGAAATTACTTTACCATTGGATCCACCACCACTTAAGTGCTGTCATCCAAAAAAGTCACAAGTCTTGAATATTAAATGCAACCAGTGAAATTTAAAAGGATGAGTATCCGAGATTTTGACAGAAGTGGTTTTGCTGACAAGGACTCAGTAGTACTAGGCTAATAAATATATAAATTCTATTGTATTTTTAGCTCATTTTACTGCTTAACTTTCTTTAAAGTTTAGATTTAGTACAGAGACTCCTTTCTTAGACTTCATAAACTTAAGAATACATTCTGTTCTAAAAACAAAGTGAAGTGCAGAAACTTCAGTTTTCTAAAAAAGGCAGTCCTTTCATGATGTTTTTTTAATTTTGTCTTTGTTTCTCTATCTCCTTGGAATTGAAAAGGATATATTAAAAAAGAAGAGAAAAACTTTTTGACTGAAGGCATGTGTATACCTTTCTCTCAGAAGGTCATTGAACATAATCAAACCACTGGATTTCTGAAAGCTGCAAATAGATACCAAAACTATATTAGTAACAATGCTCTCTGTAAGGTGACTGAGAAACTTGGCTCTAAATGAGGACAGAGATTTGCCTGTAATCCTTCCAGGGTGTTCCACTGAATAAGTCAAACAGGGAGACTTAAAATTGGCTTTGCAACATTGAAAAGCTGTGCTCCAGTTAGGGAAAAAAAAAAGTCTATCTCCTGCGTATATTGGTGGACAAATCCATGACTGGAGGTTTTGGGGTTTTTCTTTATTGAAATTAAAATTATTGGGTTCCATTTACAATTTTAAATCGAGCCTTTTAAAAATGCTTTAGGGAAACAGATATCCTTTCCTTCACATTGTGCATGTATTAACATAAGCAGTATGTATCCAGGTAACTTTCTTTACCAGTTGACAGCTCTGATAAAGCCATTAAAAGTTGTTAAAAATAAAAAAATCTGGTAGTGATCCTCTTTAATGAGGCACAGATTGAGCATAAAATCAGATAAGTATTTTATATTAATGCAAATAAAAAAATTGAACTAAGAATTTTAATATTAAGTTTATTTTCAATAATTTTGAACTAACCTTTAAAAATTAAAGCAGGAGAATATTTGGTTGTTCATAAAGAAATTTGGCCTTTGAGAAGTTTTTATTACTCTTTTGTTAGAATGTCTTTATGTAATATTTCCTCAATATCTGCATTGTACAATTATGAAACGTATTTTGAGATTTGGGACTTTAGTTTCTGTTTGTATTGTTTTTCACCTCAAATGTGTTTTTTTGTATTTTTACTTTGGTGCAAAATAAGCAGAATGGACACTGGGAGTCCATGTAAGAAACAGGTGCTCTTATTTCAACGTAATGATAGGATAAATATTTTCAAAAATCTCTATTTCCAGTCATTCTAAATAATATTTTGAGGAGTATTTCTGAGAGTTTTCTTTGCTAAGGTTGTAGAATTCTACTTTTCTTGCAAATACACGGCTGCAATTTGTCTGACCTTCTTTCTGTTTTCCATCTGCATACATTAAACGAATGGCTCTCCATTTTGCAGCTGAGGGAAGCACAACTTTGGATGAAAAATGTTGCCATTAAAAAAGAGGGAACAAATTGCATAAATTATAAATGACCTGTAGAAACTGAAATGTGCTACCACATTACCCTGATTATACATGCATGGGGTTTTTGTCATTAATCCAACAAAATAGCATGGCAACCTATGGAACTCATGCAGATACAGATCTTCTGGTAAAGAAACAGAATTCCAAATGGATTTAAATTTATAACATTGTATTATGCTTTACAAGGAGAAAAAGAAAAGGCTGACAATTCCTGAGTTTGCACTGTTAATTTTCCACATCTGCACAGCTGTGTTTTGCTTTATACTTTCTAAAAGTTTGCATTTATTGAATATTTTTTTTTTTAAAATTATACTTCTGTTGATCTCTGAGCTAGCACTTGAAATTGCACTAGATTGTAAGGGTTGCCATAGGAAAAGAAATCTGCTTATTGCAGCCTCGCTCTGTCAAAGAATTTGGCTAATCGGAAGCTTAGGAGTTTTTCAATGCCTGCTTGCATGCTGAGGCATTTCAAAATTTCAAATTGCTGAATATTTATGCAACAATAAATCTTATGAATAAATTAACCCATAGCTATTATTAAGTGTGTTTCATTTTCGAGTATTGTTAGGTTTCTTATAAGGACACAGAGAATACTAGGTCAGGCCTCTGACTCATTTGCTACATTGTCCTGTTTCTAGTATTCTATGATAAGAGCAGGTGTAAAAATATTTTTCCAGAATTTTCTCACAATCTCTATCAATCTATAGCTCAGGAAGTTGAATACCTGTATCCTTCTTCCAAGAACATCTTCAGATAGCTTTTAAAGTTGTGTGAAATGTGATAATACTGGTTAGCTAGCCAGGGTACAGCTGAGCTCTCCAGTGTGTGAACTCCACCTCCAGATTTTTTTTTTTTAATGTAGTTTCATGCAATGCCCCTGATTCTTGTCTTGAATGTTGAAGGATGGACTCGACAGTTGCTGTCCTTCTCCTTGCCCTTTGCAACTGAAGTTGACTGCTATCGACTCTATCTCACAAACTGTTTTCCAGGCTTAAGATTCCCAGGGGTATTTGTAAATCTTCACACTGTAGCTGATTGCCTTTTCTATATAATTTCTGTACGTGCATCCTCTTTAGATGCAGAGAAAACAAAAGTTTCCTGTGTCCAGGTTGTGGCTGTGTTCTGAGTCACGCAGGCTGCCACAGAGGCAGCTCCTCTCTTGTCCTCTGTACTTTGCTTACGAATCGCAGCACCAGAACTGGCTTTCTTACCTCAAAGGCTGATCAAATAAATGCGCAAACTCAGGCTCCTCCAGGCTGAGTATATTCCCCAAATGCCTGACTAAACTGGGGCATCCATCTGCAGTGGTTATCCTCTGCTTCGTTCATGCTGACTCATCTGGAAACATGGAAACTTTCTTTTATGTTTTGTAGATAGCCCTTGACTGTACTGACACTAAATATAATTAAGTAGCCATAAGTAACTTAATAATCTCACTTTTGTCCCATTTCCCAGGTGATTTTTGACTGTTTTTGACAGCAGTTCAGTAGGCTTGTATGAACATTACAGGGAATGTTAATGAATGATATTTTCATAGAAAAGACTTTTTTTGTCTTTTCACATATTTGAACAGATGAAGCATCTCACATTCTGTAAGTGATAGGCACTTGGGTTTTTTATTTCTCAAAAATAAATTACTCCCTCACGATGCTTTTAACCAGTAGCATTCTTGACATTCCTCTGACGTATTTATTTTGGCAATGTCTCTCTGAATATTTCAAAGCTAGACAAAAAAAAAAAAAAAAAAAAAAAAACAATAAAAAGCTTTAGTTTCCAAAATAGTGTTACCAGGACTATTAAACTAGGATATTTTCTTCATGTTAGAAGAAAATTCAGGTATCTCGGAAAGGGAAGAGGCAAATTTTAGAGCATGAAATCTGAGTTTCTAATGAATGCTGAAGGATGTGGAATGTATTCCTGTGTTCAAGTTTTAATGTGTCATAAAAAGTGAAATCAGCTTTGTCCAAGTGAACACACTTAATTTTCACTTGTTATATGTATGCAAGTGAGTTGGAATCCTCCCCCCACCCATTCCTGCACATGAAAAATAACCTTTGAGAAAAAACAAAACCAAACTCCATCCAAACTTGTGGCTAGTAAATCGTGCCTGCTTTTAACTAATGGTATTAATCTTGGATGCATTGAGTCCACATATCTCTTGGGAAATATAAAAGGAGAGCTATAATACTATGTTCATCACATAAAAGAAATCCTGAAATAATTTCTCTGTCATTTTAAATGTAAAATTGTGTCATTTTTCTTAAACTTGTAAAGATAAGCATTTATAAAATAACGTAACATTTAAACTTCAAACAGTTTCAAAGATAATTGTAGATTTTAGTGGTTTTTCTTAATTAAAGGAATGGTTAGTTGTGCCTGTTTTCAGTAAATTAATTAAACTTTTAGTCATTAAGCAAAAAGTTAATTCATTATTGAAGGATATAGGAAATGTATAAAATCTGCCATTTGAGATGGCTCTGATACTCTAATCTATCACTGATATTCTGGAATGACATGTTTGAAACTGTTCTCGATAGTATAAATATTATAGAAAGTGCCTGCTGACTAACCAGGGGTGCTTAAAGCATTTTGGTTTGAGTCATCATCTCAGATATGAGAAACTTGTAACTAGTTTTAGAAAAATAAATTATTTTCCACTTGAAATGTTAGTGGATAACTTTTTAAAAAGTAGAATCTAATGAAAATTGTTCTCATTGAATGATCACTGATTTGGGATGCTAAAATTCTTTTACTATTGCAAAGAAAACATCAGAGTGTTAGCACTATAGAAAGGCCAGGTTTTTGAACAACATAAATGAGTAACTTGATTTCATTTCTTTGCTGGACTTTGCCTCAGATCCTGTTTTGACATGTGGTTGCTCTGATTCTCCTAGTGTAATTCTGTATCAAATACCTTTGTCCAGATACCTAAAAATGGGGTGTAGGGTGACTCTCAGGGGAATTCTCTACCCAGTGTCCTTCTCTTTTCAGAGAGAGGGGCAAATGAATCTCGCATACTTTGCATATTAATAAAAAGTAGAGCAGATCTTAATCAGTGTTCTTGTTGCACCAAAATTCTTATGGTGTAGTAAAAAACCCCCTAGAATTATTAGAGATTTTTGTTGTTGTTCTAGAAAACTGATGCAAATCTACTTGCATAGAATCAAAATTCCTTTTTCATTTCCTGGAAATAGGAAATCTCTGCACTTTTGTATGTTTGCCCAACATAATGAGAAAAGGTGTTCTGTCCTTAGCTGCAGGAGAGCAGAGTGTGGCAATGTGACAGCACAAACCCTGCCCCTGATATCAGTGTTGCAATACCTGCAGAGACTCGTGTGAAAGAACACATAAGCACGTGTGAATGTGCACATGCACAGTTATCTTTGGGAATGTAATTTTTTGCTATTTGCTATCAATCATGCTCATGTAACGCTTTACATTTGCTTTGATCAGGATATGAAAGTCGTTATCAAAACCTCGTAATCCAATTTATTGCTGTATTTTCCTTAAGGTGGCTGCATTGGTTGAAATATCACTGTTAAGAAGTGAAGGTTAGTTTGAAACAAAACCTGAGACTTCTGTAGCCATTTATTTCTGTATTTTGTGCATTTAAGATAAATACTTCAGGGTGCTTATTAAAGAGGAAGTGCTATCATAAAATGCAGCTTTCCAAACAGATTAGATTCTAAATTTCTTGCTAATCTGTTTTCTGTGGCAGCAGATCCTCATAAGGTTCGATGTTTACGTGATCAGCTCCAATTTTAACCTCTGCATTTTTGTTAACGCCCTGATTCTACAAGATGGGGCTGCTTTCTGTTCCATGTCAGATGGCTATATGAGTTTAAGGTAATGATTAAATATCTCCCAGGAAAAAAATGATTGCCTGAATACCCATCTTGTAAAATTTAATGGTTTTTCCTTTTACAACATTACATTATTGGCTGTAGTAGATTAGGACAACTTTGGAAGAATTGCACATAATTAAATTTTCATGTGTGATTCAAAGTGAAAAAAAGATTAGAAGGCTATTTAAGAGGTGCTGAAACTGTCACACCATATCAGTAAAGTCTGCAAGATAGAGCTCAAAAGTACTGATTTAGTGCAACATGTCACATTATTACAGCAATAACCACAAGGAGGATTCCATGGATGAGTGGGTACCTGTGCACATGAATACCTGTAAAGGTATTGTAGAATCTCTGTTTTATCTTAGAATGGATGGGGGAAATGGATCCAGAAGATGCATTCAAAAGTTGTAATTTAATAATCTGTTTATTCTAGTAGCATACTAAGGAACTTGTGCTTTACCTTTCTTTTCTCCAGGCTTGTGTTATGGACATTTATGAAATATTAATATACTTCAGGAAATTTTACATTTGAGGAGTTCTGACCTATTTGTCAATTCAGAGCTGAGTGGCAGGAGTCTGTGCAACTCTCTAAGTGCAGGGTCACACCTGTTAGATCCAGACTAGAACTGCCTGACAGTGGTTCAACTCACAAGAACAAAGCTAGGCCCATACCATGATCACTGTTTTTCAAATACATACCTTTTTGTATTTTCCTTGCAGAGATAAGCTGATATTTATAACTGGAACATTGGTATGAACTTATTGAAAATTGCTTCATATTTTATTTTGGGGGGGAAAAAAGTATTGCTATTCAGCCAAAAAAAA
>VZRN01005622.1:6621392-6724531 GCA_013397935.1 Dasyornis broadbenti | reverse complement strand
TTTTTTTTTTTTTTTTGGAATCTGTTAATTGAAATGTAAAAGCTTGTATAATTTTAAAGTTGTATGTCTAAAAGTTGGGGTAATTCATGCATAACTTTCTTTTTATTCAGCTGAATAAAACTATTCACTATTCAAATTAAAAAGAAAAATAAGAGAGCTGTTGGTAATCCAATCCACTGGAAGCAAAACTAGTGAGTGTCTATGTAGAATCAGTGTAGACAAGCCATATTTTTGCAAGAGAAGGATTCAGTTGTGTGAACTGATTTTTTTGCTGCTATTTATAAAGCTGAATTTGTGCCTAGTCCATTGTTGAAAAATTCGCTATTGATGTTTGTATTAATTATTTTACCATGGCAGATTAAATTATGGCATTTGACCTTTGTGAGGGCAGGAAGGGTCCTCTGGAGTTATGTTGTGCTCTTTGAAATCAGAGAGATACTGCCCTAATTAAATGCACAGGAAGTATCTTTCCAATCTCATTTAGCATTATTATTTCTGTGTTCCCCTTAACCCACAGCATAATTAATTAGCATTAGGAGCCATATGCTCGCATGGTGTGTTCAGTCCTCTGCACAATGCCTGTGCTTCTGTAGGGCTGAGCAGTGTTCTGTCATATCCAGGTGTCTGCAGGGGAGATACAGGGGAGGCTGCTGGAAGGGTGCATGTCTCTGTCAGGGGAGGTTTGTTTGGGGGAAATAGGAACAATGAGAAATGCAGTTACAGCCCTCTGTGGGTAAGACATGTTAGCAGGTTCTGCCCCTCTGCCCTGATCTGGTGAGACCCCACCGGGAGTGCTCTGTCCTACTTTGGAGTCCTCATCACAGGAAGGACGTGAAGCTGTTGTGGCCGGTCCAGAGGAGGCACCACGGTGATCAGAGGGATGGAGCAGCTCTGCTTTGAGGAAAGGCTGAGAGAATTGGGATTGTTCAGCCTGGAGAAGAGAAGGCTTTGGGGTGACCTGATTGTGGCCTTCCAGGACCTGAAGGGATCCCACAGGAAAGATGGACAGAGACTACAACGGCCTGGAGTGACAGGGCAAGGGGGAATGGCTTCAAATTCCCAGAGAGTAGGTTTAGATTAGAGATTAGGAAGAAATTCTTTACTGTGAGGATGGTGAGGCACTGTCACAGGTTGCCCAGAGAATCTGAGGATAGCCCATCCCTGGTAGTGTTCAAGGCTGGATGGAGCTCTGAGCAACCTGGTCTGGTAGAAGGTGTCTCTGCCCATGGCATAGGGTTGGAACAAGATGATCTTGAAGGTCCTTTTCAAGCCCCTGCCATTTTATGATCTGATGATTAGCAGGGTAGAGGAAGAAGAAATGGGAAAAACCAGCTGCAATCTTTTATGGATGGGCAAGAGAGGATGGTGTTGATCTTGCCTTGGAAAGGCAATGCTGAGCAAGAAGTTTTTTGGTCAGAAATCATCACTGTAAAGTTAGTGAGAATTTGGGGACAGAAAGAAATGATATGAGTACAGAGATGACGAAAAATGTGTTGTTCAGCTAAAAAATATCCAGGAGCTGCCAACCCCATGATCATAAAGACACTGAGAAGTTCAGGCTGCTGGAGATCTGAGTAGTGCCACAGCAGGGTCCTCCTCTCAGCATTTATTACAAAAGGAGATTTGGGCTACTAGGGGTCTAATTTAGACCTCTCATGCAAATGCTGAAAACTGCCAGGGTTTTGGGGTGAAGTCTTGCTTCTGGTTTTGCTCCATCTTTGTGCAATACAGCGCCGGTCTGGTTTGCTAAACTACGATTACTATTGTAAGTATAAATAATAATAATGGTTCCTGCTGTCATTTTAAATATATTGAAAACAATCTAAGGGCTTCAGTTTCTCCTTGATAGGAAAATGCACACCATAAAGCAGTCCCCTGCATAGGAAGAGAAAAGAAAATATATTAAAAAAATTAAATTAATGTGTTTAAAATAAATTGTACTGTATCCCAGCAAATTTTCGATAACTGCAGAAGTGAGATATCTGGGACATTCGTGGGATGTTTTTGCTTTCCTTTATTACAAGTTTTCAGTTTAATACTGGCTATCAGTGCTAAATATGCACACTGCCATTAGATCTTGAGTATATTAATTACTTGCTGCGTTTATTGCTGCTGGTCTTTTCAGATTTGATTGTGAGTGAGGACCTTCTCAGAGAGATGGCATGGTGCTATCAGCTAGCTCTGACTCCAGAGGAATTAAGGATTTCCAGGTCTCACCTGGTGAAAACCTTCCCTTTGCTTTGACCTGCTTAAACTCCCTGCTTGCATTTTTGCCGGGGATCCTCCTCATGAGCAAGTGCTTAGATCAGCAGCCAGACCTCGCCCTCAGCACCTCCTCTGGTGGCCCCTGTGCTGTCACATTTGGTTGTTCTCTGCTGCTGCTGCTGCCCCTGAGCACAGCCCTGGCAGGGTCAAGCAGGAGCAGATCCGAGCCTGGCATGGCTCATTGCCCCCACTTCTGCTGGGCAGGAAGGGATGGAGCGGCACAGCTGCTCGCTTCATGGTGTCACAGCATCCCCCTGAACCATCCGAGATCACAAACCGACTTCCTTCTCTTACCTTTTGACACACAAGAATGGCATCAAGGCCTGGCATTCTTGTGGGCTTTTAAGGAATATTCACTTCCTTCCCAAATATTCACTTCCCAATGCATTCATATTCAGAGCCATAGTGAAGTCAAACATCCTGTGTATCACTGTATGCAAGTGCAGTATGTTTATCAGTCAACAATACTTGCATTTTAGAATATTTCAAATGCTTTTACTCTATGAGAATTTAATTCTTCTCCTCTCAGAAAAAGAAAGAAAGGAAAATAAAGATAAAAGTTCTAGGTAAAGATATCTAGGATTACATTGTGTGTGCAATTTTTCTACTATTTATAAAAAAGTAAATTTAATCTTTGATATGTAAAATTTTTAATACCACAAAAATTGTCTAATATCCCCCCAAAAGTATTTATATAAAAATTTCTTTATATCTGTATACATCTATGATTCTCTAATAAATTCATGGTGTAATATTTGTTCTGTTATAATTGGAATATAGAGATGTTTTGAAATTCTTCTAAATGCAAATAAAAGCCCTCTTGATTGGTTAGAACAGTTGACACGTGATAACAGTTTATCTGACATAGTGTATATAATATATGTGTGCTCCAAACTACATCTTCTGATATTTTAGTAATGGGCTATTATTTAAAGGTCTCCAAGGAGATGAAAGAGTCCAAGCACTGTGTTCACCGTGTTGTGATTTCCATCTTTGCTTTTCTAGGGTCTCATCAAGCAGTCACGTTCTCTTCTACCCCACTATTTTGAAAAAGGTGATAGAAAACACAGATTTATTAGGGAGGGGAAAGACATAGGGAAACCCAAACATGTGCACAGTAATCCATGCCACAGGTGACTCAGTGATGGGATTACTCTTCAGTGCTTGTGATTTCCTTCTGACTGTAAAGTGCCATCAGATCCAATTTAGGACAAAAAAAATTGGAATTGGACACATGATCATCTAGTTGCCAAAATTAAGATGGTGGATGAAATACAAGTGTTGTACCCACAATATGGCTTTCTATAGAGCCCCATCCAGCCTGGCCTTGAACACTTCCAGAGATGGGGCATTCACAGTTTCTCTGGGCAACCTGCGCCAGTGCCTCACCCCCCTTACAGGAAAGAATTTTTTCCTTTTTTTTTTTTTTTAAGATAAACCTGGCTCTTTCTGTATTATTTTAAATTTTTGAATTTATACCAAAGCAAACCCTAAAATAGAAAAATCTATTAACTACCACTAATATCAGTATTTGTATATTATTTTCTTGGAAACAGTTGAAACTGCACCAGTTACATTCTTTCTAGTGTGGCTGGTATTTTTGACTAAGAGCATCTACTCACAATTAACCGCAAGTGCTGTGAGGGATGATTCTAAAAGTCCCTTCTTGACTTAAAAATCTATTCATTGGAATAATCAGCACATGGGCCCTTATAAGCCTTTAGGATTGCTGCAGCAATTTGCATACTTAAAAAATGCTGATAATATGTACTGTAGTGTGAAGATACCAAAGACTTAGATTAACCATTTTAAAAGGTTTTGCATTGTTTGAACACTGCAAGCTGCTCTAAGTATTCCTGAAATTAGGGCACTCTGCTGTGTAGGATAAGGTGGCAGCATCATTAAATCTCAGGCCCTGGGCTGAACTAAAGCACATATCCTAAAACAGGTCACCTCCAACAGTGAATATAAGCTAATTCTGAAATTGTTCATTATAGAGCTGACAGTCTGATTTGCGTTTATCATGCACTTGTTAATCTGTGTCCTTAAATGAAAGCTTTGAGTAAAATGCTTTGCAGCTGATAGGGGAGATTGATTTCTAAAAGTCCTTCTCTAAATCGTGGGTTCAGCTACAAACTGCCCAAGTCTTTAGCTCAGTTTTCATCTCAGCTGTTTGTTTGTAAACTGCCCATTTTTCCTTCACGTGTTGTGAGAATGAAATCTTAAGGGACAAAAAGTTGTGCAGGTACTTCAATGATAAAAGCCATATAAATATGTATATAGAGTAACATATGGAGGAAAATGACATCTGCTCTGACAGTGATAGGAGTTAGGAGCCAAAACCTGACAAGGGTTTTGTGCTTATTAAAGTATTTCTGCCATTACCTTAATGCAAGCCTACAGGAAACATCTGCTTACAGTTTGCATTTTTATTCAGCTTACATAATTCTGTTTTCTGGCCACACGGTAGTATTATTTTATTTACATATAGGTTAAGCAGACTTTGCATCTGGAAATGTTATGGGTACAAAATAAAGAGTTTGTTCGTTGTTATCTCAGACTGGTATGCAGTCTGATCTACAATATGATGTGTGGGTTTGTTGTTTTTGGTGGGTTTTTTTTCCCCCCATGGAAAGTGGTATCATCATTTTGAAAACTCATCCATGTCATTTTACAGTGCTGTCCATACTCTGATGTACAATAATAATCTCTTGTAAAGAATTATTGCTAATGCTGACAGATTAGTAGAATGCCATATTGTAACTATAAATTCTGCTTGACAGGGATATTGATCCAAGGTTTCTGCTTGTTTTACTTGTGCTTACTTTGGAAAGGAGAAGCCTGGGGATTTACCTAGGATTGCCTAGCTGTTGCCTTATATTTTCCTCACAGAAAACAGGAGTTTTAAGGGGTTTTTATGCTTCGTGATGGGCCCTGGAACAGAGACTGAAATCTCCGCTACAGTTCAAGACCATCTACAGTGGTCTCAGGGCTCGAGCAGGTACCTCACAGGTCCCACCCGTGGGGATGTCAGGAGCTGTGCCAAGCGATGGCTCTGACAAATGGTGCTGGGAACACGTTGGTGTCCTCAGGGCAAGGCCAACACCTCCGTTAGATTCTGGACGTCACATCGAGTGAGGATCCATCAATAGGGAAGTTTAACAGGACACTAAAAGCACTGCATCAAGGAAGTCTGTGGAGCTGTGGTCTCTTCACGAGTAGTCCATGGACCAGATCAAGTCGAGTTATCTGTTGCAGTTAATTTTATGGACTGTATTAATCATAAACTTAATTTTGGCTTGTAATTTAATGATCTGATTTGCTCTAGATTATTAGGGTTTGAAGGTCGAGGCAGATGCCATTTGAAAGCAGTTTCCCTTGATTTGCAATTGGATTTCTAAACTGACCTGCAACCTTGCTGACACATAATGTTAATGAACCACACACGGCTTGCGTAGAGAAAAAATGCAGATATAGAGGTTCTTACAATTTTGCTAGAATAAGGTTCTTATCTTTAATTCTTTTTGACATTTAACTTTGACAAATCTTGCATGCGTATACCTTTGGGGGAAATTACATCTCTTAACTTATAAATATCTCTAATCATGTAGCATCTCTCATTTGATGAACTGATAAAATATCAGAGGAATAAGTAGGCAACTGAACCAATGTAATATTGAGAAATGTTACCTGTATTTTCTTAGTCCTGTGCCAGCTGGTTGAGGTACGTGGCACTGGGTGTCTGTCATTTGATGTCATTATAGTAAAGACAGGTATTTTAGTGAAGAAACACAGTGTAAGATTATAAACATTCAAGTACTCTGTCTACTTTATAGAAATGCATTTAATAAATAGATGCTTTAAAAAAGATAAAAATACATGTCCCTCATGGATAGCACAGGATCAATTATGAAATCAAAGAATTAGTCAATGAGCTATAAAAGGAACAGAGGCTATTGAGGAATATCTGTTAGAATTCAGACTTACTGCCTGTAATTACAATGTATATGCAAAATCTCCAAGTATATAAGGAATTATGGCAAATCTAATAATTGTTTCCTATCATTCTTATATTTTTGTGCTTTTAAAAATTACTTAAAGTTGCAGAAGATGTATTTTAAAAACTCCACCCTCTGCCAGCTGCACAAAGAGGTCAGAAATAGTATATAATTATTGCTGAGCTAATTGCTGGGTGCTAACATACATATAGACATACAGTATTCAACTCAGACATTATCACAATAGTGGACAATTAGGGCAAATTCAGTGACAGATAAAATGCAAATAGAATTTTTAAACCTAGTACTCTTCTGGATTTTTAATTTTTTAATAATCTTAGAATAATTGCCACTTCTATCTTTAGCCTTACAGATGCAATATAAAAGGGTGGCTAAATCAAAATAACAGTTGCAAATTTATTTAGGAAGACTGTGCTTAAACTCAAAATTTCTTATTGTAAAAGTAGAGATTGTTTTTTGCTTTCCAGTATTTCTCAATGTATAAAATGATAATTAGATCCACAAAAAATACACATGATATAAATAAAATAACCTATACTCTAGATGTAACGTGTTTCTTGATATCAGCCTGGTTTAGTCCCTATGGAATTTAATAAAACTTAATACACTTTCATTTTTTCCATAAGCGTTTTTAGACACAAACAATGTATTTTCTTCCAATGTTTGTACTGAAACACAGAGGTGAGGATTAGAAAGAAGTTTGCTTTGAAGAATATGTTCTGCTGTTTAATACCCGACTTCAGACTATCTTTCTGAATTACCAATTTTGGTAAAATATGGAATCCTTTGAAACATGTCTTTTTATACTTTGTAGAAATAGATTAATTTCAGAATTATTTATTTTTATGTTGAAATATCTTAAGCTGTAGGAGGGATAGATGAGCAGATAACATAATTAGAAGAAATCTATGGCAACAGTCTGTGCACTTCACGAAACTGGAGGAATATTATGTCCCTTCTCAAACTTTAAAAATGTACTGTAGCAAGACAGCAATGGCATGAAAAGCCAATAGTCCGACTACCCTTTTTATTTATGAATGTTAAAAGAAATGTCAGGACAATAAAAAAATATTTCTTCTGTGCATAATAGCAGTGGGTTTCTCATGGTCTCGTGCTCCAAATGAGCAAGAAAATGGAGTCACAGCTTCAGGGTTTTGATGCAGGGGGTGCATGGCCCAGTTATACTTAAGTTTAGAAGAAATTACTGCTCTACAGATAGATTCCATTGGGGGATTAATTACACATATTAGAGTTCCCTTAGAGCTTTAAAAGTCAAAGAACTCAGAGGCAGCTAAAATCACTTGAAAACTATTTACATGGTATGTGTATATTAAGGAGTAAGAAATAATTTTAATTCTCATTTGTAGAGAAGAAGCAGAAAAGTCAGAAAAAGTAAGAGTTGAGGTTGTGTTTAAAAGCTGAATGTAAGCAAGGATAGACTTTTCTTCCTCAGGACACCTCTGCACATGCATTTAAGAGCAAGAACCTTAGAGGAACCTATTTAAGGAGCCCTTTGATGGCACCCAAAGACCCCAGCTCCTTTCCCAACGCTGGATTTCCCCTTGCGTTACAAACTGCAAGCAATATGTCTTCAAAGTCTTCTACGAACTTCTGTTTGTTTCTTCAAAGTTTATGATTTATTTTTCACTCAATACAGTGGATGTGATTTATTGCCTGTTCCACAGAGGGAATGAGACTTAAATTGCTAAAGGCAGATGTGGGCAAAGCTGGGAGTAAGCGTGTGACGATTGATTTCAGGGATAAAAGGAAGTTTTATGGGGGCTGTATCTAAAATGGCTAACTCTACTTGGACAAGAAAAACCTCTTCTTTTCAATACGAGCTCAGAAGGATGGGCTTTGCATTGTACAATTAGCGAAAATGACACTGTGACTTTTAAGCTGAAGGCTGTAAGATAATCTAAATTCCATGGAAGTTAGTGCATGCCACTTGCTTTCAGAGATTTCATGTGGTTTTCAAGGCTGTCAGCCAGGACAGTGATTTGGGGCTCAGTAAAAAGCGGGAAGGAGAGGTTGATAAAACTGAATAAAGAGGTGAAAATTGCCCAGCCTCTCAGAGGAAGAGCAGGGCTTGCCTCTGCCTAATTCTGAGGTCAGATCAGTTGCCTATATCACTGTTCTCATTAAATGCTCACACAGGTAGGACCTGATGATTTTGACCAACCAGAAACTCTGGAAGAATCACAGCTCAGCATTTCTTACTTTTTACCACTGCTCACAACACAGTTTAAAAGGAAGAAGTGTGTTTGCATGGTACCGCAGTGTCCAGTGCCGAGTTACAGAATACTTTGCATCCCTCTGCACCAAGGAGAGCTTGTACAGATTTCAAGATCCAGCTCACAGCATAAAATTGCTCCAATTCACCTCGATGCACGTGTCAGAAGCTCTGCTCGTGTCAGCACCCTGTGTTTGCCTGGATTTCGGCTTGGGGCTGTCAGGCTTTGGGTTTAGCCTTGGCATTGTGCATTGGAGAGGCCTCTGGCATTTAAGAGAAGGCTTCTAGTGAAAACACACTTCTCAGGTACAAGAATGATGCTTTTAGTCACTTACGCTGCCCCTGTTAGGACACTGGATCCCTCACCTGAAGGTTTTCTCCTGGTAGGTGTATCTGAGGTGAGATGTTTGAAGCCTGAGGAACTGGCTCTGCATTGGGCAGAATTTTCCATGCTGAGGGAAAGAGCAGAATTATTAGCTGTTAAACATATAGGCAATGAACTTGTTAAAATCTGTGTACCAGGAAAAGCTACTGAAGTGCACTGCCTCATTCATATAATTTAGGTGCCTTAATGAAATATGTATATGTATGCAAATTCCCAGTTGTTTCACTTGACCCCGAGCAAGGTGTGGAGAGCAGAGATTTGATGCACACTGTTTGTGTGTGCAAATGCAGGCACGCTTGTTTGAACACCTGGGCCTTGGAGGAGAACTTGTTCTGCCTCCTTGGGTGGTGGGCTGCTGCTGTGCTGGATTGTCTTCGGAAGCTGCTCTGCCTTACAGTGCCATGATAAATTACAGTCCTTGCTGATTATCTGCTGTCATCTGGCTCCTGGTCACCGAAGTGAAACCAATGAAAGATCACATTTCTTCCTACTGTGCTGCTCTAACACATCCCCATGACGCTGTAGGCAAAAACCTTATTACAGATTGTTTTATTCAGTCATGCTTATAATGCCACCTCTACTGAGCCTGTAGCACAGGACATCCAGGTAGAGAGGAATAACCCAGCTCTAATTTTGATCCACATATTTGACCCTCTAATAGCAACAAAAGTTTTCTGCCTCTTGGATTTATTATTTGTTTTTTGTTTAACCAGGCACTGGTTTTGTGTAACTTGTCTGAAAGCCGCTTTCAGTCAAAGGTTTATGTAGTTGTTTAGTAATGCTAATTGTTTGAAGGGAAATTCATTCTTACATTGCTGAATGAGAGTGGAAGGCAGTTAACTATAATGACAAAAGCCATCATAGGAAGAGATTATGCTTTTATTACCAAACTATGCTTGGAGTGTGGCCTCGGACCAAAGTGGGATACTCTGACAATGGTGTGTCAGGGTGGGGCTGGGGATAAGCTTATCTCAGAAGGACTTACATATAAATTTTTATCAATTCATGAATAATAAGCTGTATTTGCTAACATCAGACAGAACAGACTGAGGCTAGGATTATAGCCTTGCTAAGTTCTTTTGCCTTGTGAATTGGCACTGTTAATAAAGATTTCTGTGGGCCAGATGATGCCCTCATTTGTACCCAGCTCCACTGTGTGCACCCTCTGGCCCTGGTTATAGGCCAGCGGGGTCGGCCCTGGCACTGGAATGTAATTATCAAGCAGTGCCTGATGTATGAGCTGCATTCCAAAGCAGTCCGGATTGTTTTTCTAGTGTGGGCTCTGCAGTGCTAATAGAAGTAAGAAAAAGAATAAAATCATTGAATGAATGAATTCAGAATTGTCAATGGTGGTTGTGGCAGGTGAAGTGTCTTGCAGTGGCTGTGTCTATATTTCATCTGTGAGAACTTGACCCTGTCCTGCTGCCTGGTGCACGAGCTCCCTGCCCGACAGGCTGTCTCCCAAAAAAAAAAAAGCAAAACTGGACCCAACATATGTGTAGGTACCATGGATTTTCAGGCAGTTGGGTTTGGCTCCTGATGATTACTGGAGTGCAAATATTTTATAACACCAGAACACTGTAAAATAGGGGGTTTGGCCTTATTTTACTAGTAGATAAAGATGTATTTCTCAATACTTGTACCTGCAATAAAAATGGAAAAAGAAGGAACGAAAGCAGAACTTGAACACAGCCTTAATCAGCAATTGGTTTTGCACTGTTGTAAACAAAAGTAGTTTGAATATATAAATTGCAATTGTGCAATTATTTTAAATGTAACAGCAGATACTTGCTTAGTCTGTGTAGTGTTTATCTCAGTATTTCAGACAAATGCTGATTATACAGTACTTGCTGTCTCTCAAAAATACAGATCGTTAGAGTAAGAGAAATTCTCTGGTTTTCCTTTATATCCAGAAAATTTAATAATAGCTATGTTTTAATAAGCACCAGAAAAAATACTCTCTTGTTTTAAACCTCTCAAAAGTTCCAGAAATTTGCACTGTGATTCTTGGGATTGTCCTGTGTAGGACCAGGATCTGGACTTGGATCATCCTTGTGAGTACCTTCCAAAGCAGGATATTTTAGGATTCTACTATAGAAACAGGTGTGTCAGAGTTGCTATTTTTTGCCACGTAGACATTTTTTCTTAGCTTGAATGTGATGAGCAAACAACTCAGCCAAAATAGCCAAGCCTCCTTCCTTCTTTTGCAAATAGATTGCGAGTCTGAGGCTCCTTAGAAAAATAATTCCAATATTTAAAGCTGCAGGTTTATGAGCAGTGTGGCATTTTGGCGTGGCTTTCATCCTGACACACTGCCCCCTTGTCTGGTAATGGTTGGTATTTTTGAGTTTTTTTACCTGGAATCCCAGCTGACTAGTGAATTTCTTCACTTGAGCACTGCAGAATTCGAAGGCAGAGCTGTGGAGTCACTGCTACACCTTTTCTCTTCAATGTGTCCTCGGGGAAACTTCAATACACCATAAAAGGAAAAGCAAGCGAGTATCTTTAATAACCGCAATTAGTCAGACTTTCAGTGTTTCAAGTCACCTGAAATGTGACACCTTCAGCAGCACTGGAGGCATCCTGAAGGTAAAATCAAGTGGATCAATATGTGTTCAGACAAAGCCGATGTATCTCTTGTAACTGGCAATATTTCCCGAATGATCTCTGTAACATGTGGTCCCCCTTTCTTTCTGATCTGAAATTTCAGATCTTCCAAAATTCCATTTTCCAGCAGAACTTGTCTTTTACTCTCCCGTCATTATCACATGAAGATATCAAATATTCTATGACCTAGCTTGTCTTTTCCCTGTTTAATTTCTGTCGATTACATCCGGAGACGTTTGATTGACTGGTGTTAGTCGATTCTTCCTAATGGGGTTACTGGGTATTGCAGTGCCAGAGCGCTTCAAAAATTTATTGGAAGCAGGAGGAGAGGACCAGGTCAGTACTTTATGGTTTCAAAGCTGTGCATAGTGAAATTTAAAGTTAATACCTCTGAAATAATCCCAAAGAAGTCAATAAACTGGAAAACACACAAACTATTTGAAGCTCTCAGATTCAAAGATCTATTTTACAAAGGAAATGTGAGCTGGACATATATTTTCCTGTGTATGATAACCTGAATTTGTTTATTGACAAATCAGAGCTTTTAAGTGTCATGGAAGGTGGGTTATGATTCCCATATGTATGAGCTGGTACTTTCAGCTTTTCAGCTTTGCCCTCTCTTCATCATGGCTGTTAGAAATAGGCCTGAAAAAAAAAAAAAAAAAAAAATTGGTATGATAGTTGAAAGTATTTTATTGAGTATTTTCACAGTATAACTGTTGCTCTACTTACAGTTTGTGAAGATGAATCCGGGCATCTTTTATAGCTGCAAGTTGCTTTGCCCTCAATTATTCAATTTTCTTTTTCCCCTCCTGTTGGACAGGTAGCATGTACCAATTTTTTGTTCCAGATGATTTCATTGTTTTGTTTTGGATAAATGCTCTGTTCCTTGGTAGGAAATAGAGCAAAATAGAATACAATAAGATAACATCTATTAGGGTTTTTCAATACTAGAAAAGAGGTAAATAAGGCCAGAATTGTTTACTTTCTCCATTTCTCCATTTTGTCAAAAACAGAAATATATTTTCAGTCTGTAGCATAAAACACAGTAAAGTGTCCCTTTAGTGGTTTTAGCTTCTGTTGTGATTTTTGACTTCATATAGTATTTTTCTTACCAAAGCAGCCCCTTGGGAAAGACACGTGCATGTTGTGTAACAATTTGAGTTATTTTAAAATAAACAATATTTATTACATATTGTTACATACAATTACATATATTTTAATATATTGCTGTTTAATTGGATGTAAAATTTGTTAAACATAGACAGCATTTTTTGACAGATGAAGCTTAGCATTTACATTTCAAAGTAACAGTACAGCATCTTGTCAGTGGTGAAAGAATTTAGAATCTTTGTGTTTAATAGAGTGGATAATATTTTCCAGGTTCATAATTTTATTAATAATATTGAAAAAGCTAAAAGTTGGCTTTTTCCCATTGTTTACTAAATATTTAGGTAGTTTTTGGTTGCCTACAAGCTCTATCAAGCAAATTTATACTTTTTGAACTAAAACTCTGCATGATTAAGAGTGAAATAATTTGTAAATTCAAAGTGAATTATTATAATTCTTATTACACTTACATGTAAACCTCATATAAATCCTGGTTGATGAGTGCAGAATATTATGCAATAAATGTAATGTACTTCCTGATTCTACATAATGTAATTTGCAGAGTATCAGAAAGGCCTTGGACCTCTAAGCAGGACCAAGGAATAGCACTCAGTATAGAAAAGTGAATCTTGGGCTTACCCTCCTTGTTTTATTGATGTGTTGCTTTTACTGCACTAAACCAGTTATTATGGTGTATTGCTATGTATCAAGCTTTCATGCTGTCTTAGGCAAGAAACAAAGCTACTCGTTGGTTGTGAAGAAGAGAGAGAACCTCTTGTGCATCTTTATCACCAGCAAAAATGAAAATGAACGTAATATTTGGGGACTGGCATGCAGTGATTGCCAGGACTTCATCTTGCTTGGTTATATTCGTGAAGGGGGAATAAAAACGGTTTTTCACAATGACAGCAATGGAAGTGCAGATTGTGCTCTGGGCAAGCACTGGTTTCTTAATCCCTGGAAATCACGTGAATTGGAAGGAATTTCAAATGTGTTTTTGATTTAAGAAGGCTCTGTATTTATCTGGCATTGTATTATGTTACAAGTATCCTAAAATGTTGCTTCCATTGGTGTCCGCGGCTAACAGAAATCCCCAGGAGGCTTCCACAGATATTTAGAATGCCCTAAGCGGAAAGTATTTAAAATCAAAACAATTTTCATGCCTAAAAAGAACTGAATTAATTATGGCTCACAGCAACTTGGGCCTCTCTATATGGTGAGGGAGACAGCAGAAAAATATTCTTCATGCCTTCAATGAAGGATGTGATATTTCCATCTTGTAGTGTTTGGTGTTGATTATATTCCTTTTGCAAAGCTCATTTAGTCATGGGCATTTTCATGCTGCCAGATGCTGGCTGGGATCTTTGGGATGATGGAGAAGGAGAGAGGTAGAAAAAAAAAAAATATTGGTAACTTCTTAAGGGAGAGGGGATGGACATTTCAGCTTCTGTTTCCATTCCTTCTCATCTTAGTCGTGACTGTTTAAACAGTCATTGCTATCTATTTCTGAAATCTCTTAAATTTTTTTTTTCCCAATAGTCCAGTGTTCTGAAATTGGAAGAATGAAGGCTGTGAATCTTTCTGAGCTTCTCCAAATGTTAAGACAATCTATAATTAAAAAACGCCAGGATATACAATGAAAAATGCCTGTACTACTGAATTCTGGGTTTGATCAAATTGTTATTTCTTGAAGTTACTGAAGGATCTTGAGGAAGTCCACAACCTTCCCCAAAGTGATGTCTGGATGGCAAATAAAAGGGCCTGAGAACACGTCAGCAAGCAAAAAGCCAAGGCTTCTGCCTATGCCTGCCATAGTCTGAAAGCAGCAGGGCTCTCTGAAATATAACCCTTAAAACAGTGTTTATCTCAGAGCTTTGATAATCAAGCTCCCATGAAGTTGTTATTCAAGCCTGAGGGTTTTAGCCAAGTGCTAACACCAGTAGTCTTTTGTGCCAGATAGGGATTAGTAAAAAGAAGGAAACTATGGAAGGGAAGGGTGACCAGGTAGGTGGCTACACCAACTACAGATTAAACTAACTTGGACATATTTTTTCCTGGGTGTCTCACCAGTGGTTTGTTATTTAGGTTGCTGGTGTATGCTGCCTCTGAGTAAACATCCTACAATTCTGTTAATTTAAAAGAACCTCTTGTATTCATTAATGTGGTAGGCATTTATAAACATAACTTCAGCTTAATCGTAGCTGCTGCCCTTTGGCTTCATGAGCAGAATGAGAGAGAGAATACACAACTGGTAATTCATCTTGAATGCTGCAGGCTCTTCTCCTGACTTCATCTCATAAACACTAAATTAGAACTGGATATACTTAAGGTGAAGCCAGCAAGGGCAATTGTGAGTGTGGGAATCTTTGGTCTGAGAAATTACTTTTTTTACTGCAGTGAGTTGTGTGAAGGGTATGTTGGGACACCGCAATGTGAGGAAAGGTAAAGAGGATAATTTTTTTTTTTTTTAATGAGGAAACTCCTAAATTATCCCAATAATTTTTTAAAATAAACTTTTCAAAAAAAGGAGGAAGTTTGTTTTCCAGGCTGCCAGTAATTAAATACATGGAGCTCATTGCTAGGACCTATGGGTGTGGACAAAAGCATAAATGAATCAAAAAGGGAACTAGAAAGTTGTCAAGGACATTTATCTGACATGGGATTGGTTTGCTTCTTGTAGCTCTCAGGGCAGTTTTTGCTGTAATAGTAACAAACATAAAGGTGGACTTTAGACTGCTTACTTTTCTTTCTGTTTCCTCTATTGCACATTCAAAGCATGAAACAGAATTACAAATCAGTCCTTTTACATCTCTCAAACACGATGTTGACTTAAAAATCATGATACTTGAAAGAAAAATAAATGTTGGGTTTCTTTTATTTGTCTTTCTGATGTTTCATCCTGCAAAGTTTGTATAATCTTTCTTAAACCTCTCTCTTTTCTCTGGAGGCACTTCAACTCTGGAAAATTGAAATTCTTCTGAACCTAGAAATGAGGACTTTAAAAAACCCACTACATTTCGTAAGAAGGGACAACACTTTTTCTGTGTTTCCTTGAAGGTCTGCCTGCTCACTCCTAATATAATCCTAAGTGGTTTCAGTAACTTCCCTTTTTTAAAAGAACGCAGAAAACCATCATCAGAGTGTAAGTCTGGGCACTTTAGGCATTAGACTGACCCCCAAGCATGCCCCTGACCAGCAGCTGTGGTGGTTTTCCTTCTGCTCCTTGGCGGTCCTTCCCTTCTCCTGCCATATCACCTGAGTCACTACTCAGGCAGTACCTGATCCTGCTGAGCTGCTGGAGGCTCATGTCAGAGCCGGCAGAAAGCTGACAGAAACTCATCGTACCTTCCAATAATCGCTGCTTTCACGAATGCTGAGAATGCAAGGTATCCAGGCTGGGTTGAATTCTTCTGCAGCATAGGGATCAAAGAGGTATTTTTAAGGATGTCTGCCATCATTGGAAACAGTTTTCCCCAAAGTAGCTGACTTACTCATGCATAGGGGTAGAAACAGGATGGTATGATAAACTTTCAGGGGATTCTAAAATTTGAAAGCAAGACAGAGGCTGAAGAAAGGATATAGGAGGCAGAAGTGACATAAGGCTGCAGAGAGGGCCAAGACAATGATCTGTCAAAAATTCTGAAGTATGACTGATACTGTCACGTGTTCTGGACATTGGAGATGTTTGCTTTCTGATCCAAAACTTTTAATTCAGTGAATTTACTCAGTGGTAGCTGAGGAAGGTAGGGCTGGTGGTTGATTAGTTCAAGATTATCATATTGGGATGGAAAAAATTGTGAAACCTCTGTGAACACCTAAGTTTTTTTGATTCTTCAACATGTCATGTGGTGCTAGCAATCAAAACAAACACAAGTGTCTGCCTGCCTCATTTCAGTAACAGTTGGGAGAGAAATAGAAGAAATGGTGTTTTAATTATTAGCAATGAGACTGGTGATTAAGACTGGCTTGATGGAGAAATTTAACAGAAGCCACAGCTTAGTGACTCTATGTGAAAGATACTAACCTAATTTTTGGCAACTAAGAGCCATAAACATCATCCTTGATGTATCAGACTCAGCATCTGGTAAGCTGTCTTATAACTTTTAAAAATTAATGCACAGAGGGATGAAAAACTACTGTACATCAGCACGTGTTTGTTTTCCGTCTAAATGCAAATGTTACATCCTCTAACAAGCCCATAAATATATTGTAGAGCTTAAAAATAAAATATCTTTCATAGTCGATGTGGTGGTAGTGGAATCACAATATTTCCTTGTTTGTGATGTTACATGCTGTTTGTTAAAAAAAAAAAAATCTCTGAACATGCATCAGATGTTCATGATTGTCTCCACCAGTCAAAATATCATTCTTTATTCAGACGAATAAGCAAGGCTTCAGATTTATTAATATCATCTTTTTAATGTTACTCTGAAAAGGGCATCATGTCTGTGGCTGAAAATGTGATAACTTCAGGGAATTTGTGACCATCGTTGCTTTGTCATTCTAAAGACATTGATTTTTTTATTTATATAAATCTACAGCACAAGGTTTGTGGCTCATTGATTTGAGTACTGCATACTTATGTGGAAACAACAAAATGCCAGACTGTAGATGAATTCAAGCTTTTGGGCATACTTAAGTAAGCACTGGGCAGCTCAAGACTGTTCGAGCAGTCTGAATGTCAGGAATCTTTCTCAAATTACCCTTTGTGAAAATCCAAAATTTTGCACAGAAAGTCTTGTGTTTGCTTATCCAGCTTCTGCATTCTTCAGTACAAACATTTAGAGATGTAGGTAGTAGCTCTATTATTTCTGTGGCAGTAACACCTATTAAAGGAAAAATTGACTGCAGTCTGTCACTTTGAAAATATGTGCACTTCTGAATGTCCCCTTTCTCATTCCTTCCCTCTCCAACCTGTACTCCCGCCCCCTGGATTTTGGAGATCCTAAGGATAGGCAGTATGAAAATATAAAATGCATAGCTGCTCTGTGCAGCGAAAAGATTGCTGCTGCTGCTGCTAAAGATTTGTTCTTCCTGTTTGCTACTTAAAAAAAAAAAAAAAGCATGCAGGGTTTTCCCCATGCAGTAATTCAGAAATGCTGCAAGTAATTAGTGTGTTGAAGCTTGCATTTTAGTTTAAAATATGAAGTGAAGCCTTAAGAAAATGCAGTAGAAAGTCCTGAGCAGTGGCACAGTGCAAAGCAGGAAATCTCCTGCACACAATAGAGATTAAATGCTCCCTGTGCATACTGTATTCTGCTCAGCCCTCTGCGCTCGGAGCTGGGACCGTGGCAGTCGTTATCTCCAGCAGGTTCCTTGGTGATTTTCAAGCCCTGCACTACCTACCCAAGTGGCAGTGACACCAGCTTTCACTGAAGCCTTATTACTCTTAAAAGAGCAATTTGGTTGGTTGCACAGCTATTAGGATCAGACAGTCAGGCTTAAAGCTGTCAGTACAACTGCTTCTCATCTTTTTTCACAATCCTGACATCTTTTCTCTTTTCTGCTGGACACAAGCATTACTGTATTTATCATTTTCAATCAAGCTCACGCTGCAAGCTGAGGAATATATTCCCACAGAAACCAAAGTGAGGAGCAGAAATTATTTTATAGCTGCTGTAGTAGCAGCGGTGCTGGCTGCATGTTGTGTGGGAGAAATCGGATCAGTGAGAAATGTGGCTTTCCTCAGGGCTACATCATTGAAATATTACTTCAACGTCTGAGAAGAGCAAAGCTACTCCTTGCTCTAATTTTTCAATGATTAATCACTCTTCTCTAAGTAAACACAAAGTGGGGGAGAAGATGTAAGATTTTTTTAATTTTTTTTTTTTATATATTTTTTTAAAATAACTTGTGGAAATGTTGTTATCATTGAAACGGGGGAAAATCACTATGCTTGAACTTCTTTTCATTTTGATGTTGCTCTTCTCTGGACCAACCCTGAGCAAGCTTAGCAGGACCAAAGGCAAACACTGGAAGGGGGGTAAGTGGAAAGGAAAAGTTTTGTAATGGATGTTTGGGTAAAATTCTAAAAAGCTGTATTAAAAGTAATCTAAGGAGAACACCTATGCTATTTTGAGTGACTCAGATTGCAGGTTGCTGTGTGGGCTTGCAATAGGATGCTAAAAAGAGAGCATGGAGTTTAATTTGTTTTCTTGTTAGTTTGCTTGGCTGACTCTGTGTAAGGTATGCATTCCTTGCAGGAATTTTGCTTTGCATTGTACCATTAGGAGAATAATGTTTAAGGCCTTGATACAAATAAATGTATGCTATTTAGAAATTTAGTAGGTTTTTTTTGGATTGTGAGAATTCAGATTGTTCTTTTCATTATGGAGCCTCTGGGACTCCTGTGGCTTTATTGGAAGTAATGTTACCCCCATCATAGGGGGCTTCAGTGTTGGAGAAGAAGAGAGAGAGAAAGCAAGAAGCCTATTTTGAGTGCAGAATTGTTAGTATACGTGGTAAAAATGACTAGACAGACATTTTTTTAGAGTACATGGGTGTTGTGAAATGCACTGCCAGCAGCACTAATTGGCTGACTGGCTATGTCAGTGTTGATGTGTTAATAAAGATAAATTGCATTAACTTTATCGAAAAAAATGCTGTGTTGAGAAAACACTTATGATTTTTGAAGGCAGCAATCCATTTTCCTCTTCTCTTAAAAACTGCTGAGAAGATTTACCCTGTGTGTGCTGTGAGCAGTTCACTAAATGTGCCTTTTCATAAAGTTCACTTTGTTTTGCTTCCTTGCATGACATTTGTTTATGGAAAACATGGGTTATTGAGGTCTCATAATCTAATATAGCTCAGTGAGCATAAATGATATCTCATAAATATTTGGACTGAGGGACTGTGGATTGTGGATAGCTTGATATTTTCCCCCTGGTTGTTTCTTGATGTTGCTGATTGGAGGCACCCCCAGGATTTTTTTTACTTTTTTTTTTTCCCTCCTTACAAGTGTTGCCACAGCATGGTGTGTTTATCACAGCTTTAATAGCACTTCCAGTTTTTCTCTGCTGTCAGTATTGTGATCTGAGGTTAAAGAGTAGCAGCAACATTAAAAAGAAGTTTTAATAATTTATCACAACATCTCAGCAGGAGACTCCTCCCTCCCCCCTCGACATTTCCTTTTGTTGCATTTAATCTTCCACCTACTGTACCTTCAAGGGAAAAGTTGCAGCACACACTTAACCTGGATTGTTAATGCACCACATATATCTGAAAATTATTTCCTGGTCCTGTAAATCACATTATCACATGTATCTCACGGTGCTGCTGCTGGAGTATCCTTGGTGCAAATTACAAGCTGTTATTTACTCTGGGCAGCATGACCTCTTCTCAGAGGTATGTGAGTTAGGAATATATGTCACTGTCAAGTTCCTGCGATTTAAAAAAATACTGTTAACTTTTTTCTCTTTCTCCCATTTTCAATTAAATCTGGTAAATGAGGGCTGTATTGCTTTGGTCTCTTACCTACTCTCAGACAGAGGCAAAGAGCTGAATTTTTATTACGGGTAGAAAATAACCCATGAACCTAACTGCAGAAAATATCTTAATATGGACTTTTGCTTTTCTTAGAAGTGTTTTTTTTTGCAGCTGAAACAAAACATAAGGAAGATACCTGTTTCAAGGAGGCTGAGAAGCAATTTGTCTTGTTTACTCAGAGCTCTGAATCAGCAAAAACACTCGGCATGCCTGCTGCCCAGTGGTTTGTTACCTACGTGATATCACTGTGAGAGTTGTGTGGCTTCAAGAGGGTGCCTGCTTGCTGGGGAAGCTCCAAGTTCAGGATCTGTTCAGGACCTGTCAGAACCGTGTCATGTAGTCTGAGCATTTCTGACCCCCAAAACAGAATGTGTGCCCCTCCCCTTTCCATTAACCATTAAGAATCAGCTTTTGCTTGTATCTCAGTGATGTGAGTTGTTTCTGTCGGTGTGCACGTGGAATTCATGGTGTCGCTCGGTGAGATGTCAGCACGCAAACCTCTCTGCTACTGCTCACTGGGAAACCCATCCCAAAATGGCAACAGAGATTTTTTTATTATTATTATTTTTATTTTTAAGAGGTTCCAGAGAGCCAGAGACCTGCATACCAACTTCCAGCTCTATGAAGCTGGATATGTGCAGCTGGAATTGCATTTTTTGCCTCACAGAGTACCTGTGCTAAAGTCAGTTTCCTGGTGGACAGCAACAGCTGGTCTAGACCATCCTCTAGTTTTTCCATACCACATTTTGTTTCAGAAGTGCTGCAAAGTGTAGGCATCTTTGGAAAGTGTTGATCTTCTGTCTGTGTAGGCCCTGGTCATGATCAGTACAAGTTAATGAATATGGAAAATTTTCTGGTGCAATTAATGAAGACTTCATTGCTGAAGTTACAAGCTGTGAGAAGGCATTTTCTGTGGTCTTGCTGTATAATTCTGTATTTATGACAAAAACAGCTCTTTTCACTTGTATTTTTCTCCTTGGAACTCACAAAATAGAAAAAATGGCCACCCAATATAACTTTAAAAAATGGACTTAAGGGTAGAAAACGGCTCCTGATTTATTTGCAAAGTCAGGTGTCAGGGAGTGAAATGAGTCCTGTATGTGGGTCCAGAGAAACATAAAGATAATATTTTCTTTTCTAGCTGTTTTTAAATCTGCACACTAGAAAACCTTTCAGGATGATTTATTGGAATGCAGTCTCTAAATGTGCTTTAAACTGGGATTTATAAACTAATGATCAAGATAAACTGGAGTCTAAAAGCAGAACCTGGAAGTACAAATCAACTGTTTTTTTTTTTTTTTTTTTTTCCTTTTAAGGTGAAATAACACACTGGTTCAAGTTTATAAGAAGGATTTATAATAGGGAGACCAAAAAACTAGGAAAAGAAGATTAAGTACTGTTTTGAGTTTATCTTGAATCAGAAAGCAGATTTTAGGTGTTGCTAATGCCTATCCCCTTCTGAATTTCTTTCAACAGTTTTTTTTTTTTTCACTTTGTCATGTAACTTTGCCATATATATAGAGCAGGGGGAAAGGCTTGATGTATCCAGCCAAAGGCATGTGGATTTGCTTTGTGTCTGTCCAGTGGCAGCTGGGAGAATTTCTAGACTGGGAAGTAATCTGTTTCTAACTGTGTGGAAGGCTCTGTGACAGAAAGGTTCAGAGAGAGAGACCATTAGGGCAGCCACCACTCTTGGAGGACATAAACCCTTTACTCACCTTGGGAGCAGCTCACGCGTTCCACGTGGGGGGAAGCTGTGCCCACTCATGCTGTTGGGCAGCTCTGAAGAGTCTGGCTCTTTCCAGGGTCTCTGTAGCAGGATCTGGTCCTTTGGCAGGTCAGCACCCACCCCAGCTGAGGGGTGGCAGACTGAGCCACTGTGGGATGGTCCTTGGGGCGAGCTGAGCCTCAGGGGTAGCACAGACAGACCCTGTGCACACCCCAGGGTACCCTGGCACAAGAGTGATCTGTCAACAGTGCTGGCAACACTTCCCAAGGGGAAAAAAGACCTTCAGGACTGGGGAGAGGAGCTGGAGATAAAAAGACTTCAGAGGGAAAGGACCAGACCTAGGGCTGGGAAATTCAGATTAAAGAATGCCTTCTCCCCAAAGCCTTTTTTGCTCACATCTCCTTTGTGCTTCACCAAAAGAATTTCCATTTTCAGAACTTAAAGAGGGATTTGATTTACTTATGATAAAATTAGAGAAATAAAAATAAAATGCAACCACAGGGCATCACCCCACAGAACTAGATGAGGGTGGTGCCTGTCCTTACTGTCTACAGGGAAGTGAAGCAATAATCTCTTTAATGACTAAATCAAAGTTTATTATGCAAGTGATCCAGCCTTATATTTCAGTTCCAATTTCAGCTCTATTGCAGTTTAATCATTTTTATGGCAAAAGGTACCAGTGTTAGAAATTTTAAGTGTCACTGGCAAAGTGTTACTGGGGAGGGTGATACAAAGCTCTGTGCCTCAGATTCAGTCTCCCAATAGATTGACCAGCACACGTATTATTTGGGGCGCACGTAGTACACCAACACTAGTTTAAATGTTAAATAAATGAAGGTAGATAGGAGGCATTTACATGGAGCCAGCTAGCCTGGGTTTCAATGTGAGTTACTGTGAGGCATGAGGGGTCTGGTTGGATGTGGAGCTTTTGATGTGGTGGTTGAGTTGCAGCACTTGCAGAGCACAGGCAGCTGTGCTCGGATGATTCACTGTTTACTTTATGTGATTTTAAGCATAACGCTTTATACAGTTTGCCATTTATGTAATTTAAGTAATTTATTTTATGTAATTTCAAGGGTAAACTGCATGAATTATTTTTTTAATATATTGTCATGTTGTATGACTAACAGTATTTCTTAAATCATGAGAGATTAAATATACTGCCATGCTCTCCTACAATGGAAAAGCTTATAAAATGCTGACCAAAAGTTTCAGACTCAGGGTCCTGAGAGTATTTCCCTAGGTTTCATAGCAGCAACCTGATTTTGAGTAGTAAGAAATTCACAATTTTTTTAACTTCAGAGGAAGCTCGATATATTTGAGGAGGTGGTTTGTGCATAGCTAAGGATCTAAAAGTCTAATTTTAGAAACTGAGTACTGTAAGTGTGGATCTGCAGTTTTAGTTTGACTGCAAGTATATAAAGCATATGACTACACACAGTATGTGATTTGATGTACCAAAGATGTTCTAATATTTTTGCTTTGAATATTCTTAAAAGGAAAAAGAAAGTTTATTTGGATACAGAGTGACTGTGAAATTAACTGGGCTTTATTTAGTCTTCTGTTTTCTTTAAAGTCTAGATTTAGTCCCTATCCTGTGATAACAAACAAATTTTTGCACCTTCTTTTACACCACTTTCTTCAGAGTAAAATCTGGATTCTAAAGGACTCTGGGGATGCATGAAGCTTCCTGCACGTATTTTGTTGGAATAAATGGAATATATGCTTGTCTATTTTTCATCTCTTTGAAGACATTTGAAATACTTTATAAAAGTTTGGCAATCTGTACTCAGTCTCATATAGGCAGAGACAAGGGAGATGGGAGCAATGGAAAACCAAACTTGTGAGAGTTTTGTTCTCAGCTGCAAGGGAGGGAAAATGATGTGGCTTTTACAGTCATGAGGGGAAAAATGTGGGGGAAGTGTAACATCTACTTAAGAGCAGATCAGTGTTGTCACAAAACTAAACAGCAGTGAGTAAAACATAGGCTGGAAGAGTTTTTCCAGCCGCTATTGAGAAGGGGCTGCCATCCTTTGGCAGATGGAGTCAGCCTGAGCCAGGTTTTCAGTCTCGTTCGACTTCTGAGGGTCCTGCCGGCAGGATCTCCCTCTGCCTCCTCTGCCGATGCCAGTGTTTGTGCCCATCTTCTGGCACCCCTGCTCAGGGAGCTGATCCAGGCAGGAATTGGCCAGATAAGAGAGGATGGCATTCATTCAGCTGATGCGATCCCTTTGCACACTCTCGGGTCACGGGGGAGCTTGGGACACGAGGGCTACGGCCACAAGGGAGGACAAAAGATGGTGATCATGGCTCGATTTAGGGAAGTTCAAGCTGACACATAACTTCACCCTGCAGCTCCAGACTATCCAGAAAAAAAAAAAAAAAAAATTAATAATGTGACACCTTCCTTTGAATCCTGTGTCCACATCCTGTGCTTGGATCATTGCTTGAAATGTTTGCTATCATATTAAAAAGCATGTTGATCAAACAGTTATAAACCAGAAGGAATATTTAAATAACACTTTGTCCCCCATGCATACACATTCCTCTCCTTTGGTTATTTGCATATTTTTTTGTGTTGAACAGATTTTGGAACCACCATAAAGCATCGACATTAGAAGACCAGCAAGCACAAGCAAACTCTCTTTACTTTTATTCACAAATAAAATGAGCACGTGTACATTGCCTTTAGGTGTTGAAAGAGCACAGATCAGATGTGCACTTTCAAACTGATGAACAGGCTTAAACACATACCAGAATGGCTGAGAAAATGTTGTTTTGGCTTTCCCTTTCTCCAAATTTTCAAAGAAAATGTTGTTCATCAGTTAAACACTATTGATTTTTTACTTCAAAGCATGATCTAAGGAATACTCAGAGTGCATTACTTCTTTCAAGAGCCATTGCTAAATAACCTTTTGAAAACTTCTTAGTACATTTAAAATAGGGGGGCAGGGATGTATGTTGTTGTTACAGGTTAGTTAGTTGTGGTAAACGTTTGCTTGAACCACCAACAATGTAAAGCTCTTGTTATAGAGCTTCTATTCAATACTGAGAGTACCTTCAACAGAAATTACTTCTTCTGTCACTTATATCTGAATCCTAAAATCGTGTTGTTGGCTGAATTGCGTCACGTTAGCTCCCACCCTAGCACTGATTTCATCGTACTGGGTTTGAAACTATCATCCTCACTAGCTGAAGAGTAAAACAACTTCATGGTTGCAGAACTATACTGTACAGAGAAGTGAAGTGCAGTAAAAAAGTTAGTTTTTTTCCTGAGGTTTTCCCTCAAGATCAGTGTTTTTCATTACTGTGTTTCCTTGCACGAGTAAGCTTAAAATAATGGAAAAAACAAGAGCGAGACAAAATCCAGTTTTGTTTCCAGACATACTGATCACTCAGCAGAGGCTGCCAGAGACAAGGACTCTCAGCCCTCCCAAAAATCAAAGTTTTGTTACTCCTGAGTGTAACCCTCCTCTTTGCCCTGGAGTTCCTCCATCCTCTGAATACCAACACCCCTCACAGCCCCCCTGTTTCCCTTCAGCCTTGGACACAACCGTGTGGTTCCCATGCTCGTGTAATTTGCAATGAGATGTCACCAGTGAAATTCCTGTTGTGGTTCCAAGCATTGGACAGGTCTGTGGTGGTGCAAAGGAGCACCAAATTCTTCACTGTCCTTCCCGTGGAGGAGACTGGATAATTGTTCTCATTAACACCACACATTGCTTTAGTTAACAATTAACTTTCTACCAGCTGGGCTTTGTGTGTTCATTGCAAGTGCACTGGGTAATTTTGGAAAGCTTAGAGAGAGAAATGTCACAGATTTACCACACTGCTTGGGATGGGCGCCTCTGGCTTGGTAATTTAACCTAGTTTGTAGTTCCCTTGTACTGACAGTGGAAAAACAGGCAAAAGGGATTCTTAGCTCTGTAAACAGGAGTAAAGGAGAAAATAGTTTGTCCACTGCTTAGAACCTTATTGGGAGAAGAAATGGAAGTGCATGTAATATTTGATATAGGAAAATATAAATGAGAAAAGAAAAATCCCAATTTTTTTTTTCTGAAAATTAGACAATGTTTTTGAGCGATATTGAAGAATTTTTCTCTGATTATAGAAAACTTGGGAGGTAACTTTCATGCTATTTGAGCTTCTCACTAGATTTCTTGTCTCATGAAGGTAAAGATTCCTTAGAAATCTTAGAGAAAGCTGCTGCAGGACTGTATGAGTGAAAGCCAGTGGCAGACACACCCAAATAAAAACATTATCATATCTTAGGTTCTGTATTTCAAAAAGCATTTTTTAGTTATATTTTTAAATCTTACTGACATGAAAATTTTGAACTCCATTGTCATAATTTTAGTGTAATTAGTGCATACCTCTAGAAACCACAGATAGTGTTCTTAATTTCTTCTATCTCCGGAAAAGAGGCAGGGAGAGCCTGTTCTTCACTCACTACATTCGGCATTCCTCTGGAAGGCAGTTGAGACAGTAAATCTGCTGCTTCTGGTTTGAAAGATTAGCATGTTACACAGAATATAACCCTTGAGGGATGCCCCTGGTTAAGTGTCTTCTGCAGATATAAGATTATGTCTTATTCCTTGTAGTTGCTTGAGAAGAACTGTAGTGCTGTTCTGTATATCAGGGTGTGTCTTGAGGGTGGCATCTGGAATGTACTGGGCATCTGTCTTATGGGCAGGAGTAATTCCACTGAAATTTCTAGAATTATGCCACTTTAAATGAGCGGAAAATCTACTTCTGAGTCTTATCTGTGGTGTCATCTATCTGATAATCAATTATGACAGTTCTTACCGGGTAGTCCTTGTTTCCAAACAGATCAAATCTCTTGGCTGGTCTTAAGACGAGAGCATGGAAAAGTCCTGAGGCTGATGTAGACAGAGGAAAAATTGTGACACTGATGCAGTTCGCACTAGTTGGGGTGATTTCATACTGCTGCTGATTGTGGTAAAGCTTGAGAATTTGTCTACAGTCCTTATTTGCCATCCATTGTCCTGCAAAGGGGTCTGGCTGAGCTGTTTATTGTAATCTGTCTGTTTGATTATCCATGGACTTGATAAGGGTTTGTGCACTAGGACACAGCGTGTTTTAGTGAATTACTGTCTGCTCTGATGTCAAGAGTCTCTTAATTCAATAATTTTCAATTTGTGTCATTTCAAAGATGTAAAACTCAGATTAATAATACATGCTTAATAACAAAAAGAATAAATGCATGCTTAAAATAGTTTGAGGTTACAGAGCATGGTGAAGGGTAAAAAGTTCATTAAAAATGTGAACAAAAGTCAGTTTTCAACTTTGCAATTTTAATTTTTTTTTTCCCCCACTAGACTTTTTGGCTTTTCCTTTAAAAAAGTGGCAGTCTTGAAATCTGAGTAATGTTCTAGCTGTTGGTAGTCACTGTGGAAGAAAAAAAAGACTCAATGTTTGCTGAAATTTTATTTCCATTTTTATTTTTAAAGTTGCAATCTTCTGCTTTTGAGTGTGGAAGATCAGCAGAAGGGAAATAGGAAGAGAACTAAGAAATCAGCCTCGCTAAGTCAATTCCTTCCTGCTGTTGAATATTATGTTTTGAAGGAAAAATATGTTTTAGAGACCAGTTGAAGAATGGAGTTGCAGTAGAGTTATGAAGGAAACTTCTCTAAGGCTGGTGGTGGAGCCTCCTGGTGCGGTGTGTGGAGACAGAGACATTCTGCCCCTCTGAGTTGGGGCAAAGACTCAGTTTTTGGTACTCTGAGAAAAAGCCTCTTGGATAATAATGACACAAAAATTTCAGTCTCCCTGTGTTTTAGGAGGAACATCTACTGTTTCCACTTCCTTTTATTTTTTTTCCTAATTAACTTGTTAATTCATTGGCTCTATTACCGTGAGGAGGATAAATTCTCTGTTTAAAATGGTCTCTCTTTACTCTTTCTATAGCAGGCCCACATAGGATATATTTTAAAATCCAACATTAATAGAATTTCACTCTCTGAGCTGTCTTAAGAGCTTGTTCTGCATTACAGCTCCTGGGCACCAGTGACTGGCATTTTTATGTCTCTGTGTCGGTTATGCTATTTCTCATCTCCTTTGATCTTCACGTTCAGTACACAGTTTCTTCTGCTTGTCAATTATTTTCTAATTTTTAGAAGACCTTTTACACGTGATTATCTAAAGAGGTTATTTATCAGAGAGTTATTGATTCCTTTCAATCAGTTTTAATAGCTTTTTTCATTGTATTCAAATAGAAAAACACTACTAATAAGAAATATTACCTTGAATTATTCCTGTAGAGAGAGTTAGAGACAATATAACAGATCAGGAGGAGCATGTAGATACATTTTTGTTCCTGATAACATGCTTTGCTTAATTTATATTCTCAGGAAAATATGGCTGAGCATCTTGACTAATTTCCTTTCTGGTGCCCTTTGGTTTATTATTGCTCTTTAACCTGAAAGGAACACAGTAACTGGTGAGAGTTTTTGTACCATTCAAATTACAGAAGATGTGTTGTCTTTTATGAATTCTCCAACACTTATAGCTACTTCATAAACTTGCTTAAAGCCTAGTTTAAACAGAAGCTGTGTTACAAAAGCTTGCATGTGCTCTCAAAAAGTGCACCTCATGTAGAGAAAGTGAGATGTGTTGAGAAAGCAGGATAATGTAATGTATTATGCATGTAAATTTACTTGATCTGTATTGGTCTTTTCAATTGCCTTTCCAAACAAAGAACATGGTAATTTCATTTTACAGATAATGTAGTTTGAGGCCCTAAATCAGTTTAGCAGTACACATCTTTGATTCACGGCAGGGGCAGTTGCTAGCTCTGAACGTATCTGTTCATGATCTCTTCAGCAGAATGCAGCAGTGACTGATGTGTTTAATGGCACTCACATTGTCTTTGCGTATCGGGAAGGATCACGAGATGAGCTGTGTGATTCATCGATCACCACAATACCTATAGACAGTCACCACAGGGGGAACTTTTGCTATGCATTCTGAAAGGAAAATAATTTGAAGAATTCCTTACTGGCTTTCTGTGACCACCGTCTTCTACAGATGTGATTTGGGGTTACATTATTTCATTATACGTATATTATTTTTTATGTAGGCATGTGCACTTGTATTATGTTGAGTTCCAATTTTGCATTATGGTGTAAACAATGGCTGGAAGCAAAAACCTTCCTATGAACATTCCTGATTTATTCCTCTATTCCCCTGCACATGTAAGTTGAGCAGAGACTGAAGACCTGCTTGAAGAGTGGTCCCTTTTTGCTGCTTGGTCTGCAGGATGAATAGGCACCAGACAACACAACTGCTAATAAGCCACTTGTCATCCTTCCGTAAATTATCCTGTTAGTTTTCAAAAACCCTGTAGACACAGGCTCTTGTAACAGTGTTAAATGTGCAGCAAGATCTGCCATTTAACTTGCACAAAATGCAAAGGAGGTGCCATTTGTATTGATTGCTATAGATTTTTGTCTTGTCTAATGGGATTTAGATTTTTTCTATGAACTTGTGTTGGGGGAAAAAAAAAGTGAAAACAAAGAATGGCCAGACACAGATAACATATTTTAAGTTTAGAAATAACTCGAACCTTTAAATTTCTCGTGCATGCCATGGCATCCCTGGTTTCTAAGGCATCCAATCCCATCTGTCTTTTTACCAAGACAGCGATGCAAAAGCGTGCTGGAAACGGCCTCCTTTCACTTTGCATTAAAGCAGACAGACCAGCACTCAGCTTTGTGCATTTTGAACTCGCTGCAATAAAAGTTTTAAGAGATAAGAAGCTTTTTCTATTTCAGGGTTGCCATTAGCCTGAATAATATATAAACAAGGGAAAAGGTCTGAAGTCCTTTTGAGGCTCACAGTATAGCTCCAATTAAATTATACATCATTATCACAGCTGCCAAGCCTGGTGTGGGATTTTAGCCCCCTGTCTCACTAAGGGTTCTATGTAGCTGCCTTGTCCAATTCTTTCTTCTTCCTTTTCTTAAGCAGTAAGAGCAGTCTTTGAAAAACCAGGCTTAAGGAATAAAGTGGAGGATGAGGTTTGGTTAATCAAGGAAGAACCCTGAGATGTCAACAGTCGAGCACCAAGGGAGGAAGGAGGTCAGCTCTCTAGCCTTGAAACCCACTGGGGAGAAATCAAACACTATTAAGTCATGACATATTATGTTCCTGTTGAACCAGGGCTGTGTGTACTCTCTCTGTGTACTGAGAGGTTTTTAGAGCAGCTCCAAGTTGATCATGAAACCCCTTGTGAAAGCAGAAAGGCTCAGGCTACCCTCTGGGGATGCTTTCGGTCCTCATAGCTGGCAGTGACAGTGAAACACAACCTAAACAGATCCATTCTTTGTCTGTTTGGCCATCTATGGTTCATTCAGGCTTCACAACCCAAGATTTTCATGGTGGCTTGTCATGCTGCAGATGAGTGTTTTCTTGGATCTCAACATGATACAGAATTATTCAGCCTTCATAATAGATGTCAGCAAGTTATTACTTTGCCTTGGCAATGACATAAATATAGGATATACAGAATTATTATCACATACTTAGGAAAATCATAATGGCTTGTCTTTTCTTATTTATACCCATAATATCCTCTAAAAGTGTTAGAAATGTTTTGACTAATTAATTACACTACTCACACCACTAATGCCACTGCACTTGCTGTTAATTTCATCAGTTTGCTTTTTCTTCTTTGTTACGAGTATTATATTGATAAATATTTTATCTTGAGTAGCCATACACAAAAGACTGAAATCAAGGTGGCATCACAGAGTTTTGTGTGTAGAATACTTATTTAGGATTATACCCTACCATTGATTTTTGTACACTGAACAGGCCATTGATTTCAGTGGACATTTAACGTGCAGATCAATGACACATTATAGGGCTTAAATGGTAACATTTGATATTTAAAAATAAACGAGACAGGGTATCACTGACTTTCAAGCAGGACTGAAAAATATCTGATGAAAATGCAAACTTCCTTAAAGTTTTAGGCAGTTGCAACACTCCAATCAGGAGAAGCAGCAGGTAAAGAATGTGTGAAGAATTGTGTTTAAAATATAAAATGAGCATTTTTTGGGAAACACACGAATTGAAAGTTGTTTGCAATGTGCCTTTGTTGCACCTCAACACTGGTACTGCCCTAGCAAAGCTTTGCTCGTTGACTCACAGCCCGTGCTGGTGCTGCGTGTCCCATTCAGCTCCTGCTGCCTCTGATGTGTTCTCTGATACAGCTGCAGTTTGCAGAGTAGCAAAAGAGTATTTAGTGTATATTGGAGAGAAATCATACCAGGTAGCTCATTATCCCAGCGCCCTGAATTTATGGGATGGAAGTCCCTTAAGACTGTTTAAATCAAACTTTATGTGAACTGTATGCTCTCCATACAGCTTGAGGGACAAGAAGAGATGTTTAACTAGGAAAATGCATTACAGATTTTTGGAAACCTAATAAACAACAAGACTCTTAACTACTTAATCCCCCACTCAGCCCAAATTTGTTCTGACACAGGTTTCTTAACAACTGGTTGAAGTCCAGGTTCTTAAATCTGCATTTGCAGCACTCAGACATTTTTCTTAAGCAGAGCTTGTCATTTATACCTCTAGAAGTGCATCGAGATGGAGTATGAAGTGTTCATTTTTGGCGGTTTATACTGTTTGATTAATCCTCACACTAGAAAAGAAACTTTTTTTAATATTAGCTATGCTTTAGTACAGACCTTAAATATAAATGCAGAAGTTTTAAGCCTGTGCAGGCTGTCAGACCAAATATATAACGAGTTAATTTTTTCCTGTTCTGTGGCAGGATTATTTTATAGGCATTTCTGCTGATACTGAAAGAGAAGAGGTAGATGTACCTTCTTCAATAGTTTCTTCAAAATGAGTTGAAAAATCTGTTCTCCAGCATGTAACATATGCCCTTTAAAACCGCTGCTGTGCTGCTGCCTGCTCTTATCAGTATGGGCCATAAATTTTGAATGGGTATAGAGAGAACTGCAGCTTGAGGAGGTGAAATAGTTAGCAAGATGCTGCTAAAGTATACAGACAAAGTACATTGGCAAATGGGTCTTTGTAGACAGGCATCATTACCAAGATCCATGTGTGCAGAGCTGTGCAAGCCTGAGGAGCATTAAAGGCCAGCGCTCGCAGGAACTTAATTTTGGGTGAATGGAGTCCTTAGATTCATTGTGATATCGCACATAAATGAAAATACCAAATGTCATTGACTTGTCAGTGAAAAAATAGCCTTGGCTTTGTAACAAATGGATCAGTGATGTATATTTGGAAGCTGTGTGACATATTAAAGTAGTTTATGAGGAACAATTTGTTTTGGTGGTCTGCTCTGATTGATGGTGTGCTATCTGCCACTGCTTTAGATGTTGTGGTATGTTTGTAATAAACGTTCGTTCCGAGACAGTGCTAAATGTGTTCCATCTAAATCATTCATTACTTATAACAAGTTTCAGTGTATATGAATCAAAGCTTTTTTTATACTTGCCTTCAAAAGAATTTATCATGTTGAAGCAGCTCTATCACCTGCGATGGGGCAGCTGCACGCCTGACTGCTCAGACCCTTTCAGCTATGACTGCTGGAAACAGCACAAAGTTAAACTGCAAGCAGTGTTATGTTAAGTACTACATTTCAGAGTTTGTTGCCTTTTCCAATCTAGTACTCCTATTTGCTCCTTTTTGCTTTTTTTTTTGTGTGTTTTGTTTTGTAAGCAGAATACCAGAAAATAACAGAAATCAGCACTGAGAGATGAGGAGAAAACATTGGTGTAGCAACTGCGACTTGTCAGAGGAAGCGCATCAGTGGGCGGGATTATTGCTGATGTTTTGTACCAGTGTATCACTCATTCATCAGAAAACTATAAAAAATGTATTCGCTACTCACAGGGGATTTCCTCTTTCTGGAAAGTGCAGAATGCACCATCCTTAAGTTAAAGGTGTACTCTGTTCCCTCTTGGTTGGTAGGAGAAGGAATGTTTTCTTCCCATGGGCCTTGTCTGTGTCCTTCCTCCAAAATTCATGTGACGGAGAAAACCCAAGGACTATCATTCCAGGGTGATCAGTGTAGAAATACTGCACCACTTTTTATTGAAAAAACCCCTTGTTTTTCATTTCTATGCAGCATCTGCAGAGACTTAGGTTTTTCCTGTTTCAATAGCCTCAGGGAAGTAAGAAGTATACAAGTATCACAGAATCCCAGAATGGGACAGGTTGGAAGGGACTACAGTGGTCATCTGGTCCAATCCCCCTGCTCAGGCAGGGTCATCCCAGAGCACACGGCACAGGATTGTGTCCAGATGGTTCTGGAATGTCTCCAGTGAGGGAGACTCCACATCCTCTCTGGGTCATCTGTTCTGGTGTGTGGTCACAGCACAGGACAGAAATTCTTCCTCCTGTTCAGGTGGAACTTCCCAGGCATCAGTTTTTGCCTGTGCCCTTTTGTCCCAGTGCTGGGCACCACCAAACAGAGCCTGGTCCAGAGCTCCAGAATAACACAGAGGTGCTTAAGATAATCTTAAATTTCTAACAGAACAAAAATTTGAGTTCCTATTAATTTAAAATTTGCATGTTATTGAATTTTTACTACTCTTAAAAAGGCAATTCTTTTCATATGATATATGCATGTAAACTAGAATGTAGATCAAGAAAATAAGATATGACTTCAAAAAATTATTTTGGCTAGTAGAAATTACACTTGAATCATAACAAATATGTGAATCTCTAGATGAGTCTCCTTGGTCCCTTGTAACATAAAAAGAAGCAGACTGTTGCATCAAACAGTTTGTAAAACAGAAACAAATTTGGCAAAGAATGGAAAAGAGAAACAGCAAAAAGACTTGCCCAAGCAGTCTAGACTTGATGCAAAAAATTTCTCCAATTCCTAATTGTCTTTTTTCTTTTAAATTTTGCATGCAATACAGTATAAAACACATAAAATTTGTGCTGGCATTTGGAAAGAAGCATGTGGGTGCCTTTTCTCATCATTTTCAGAAAGGAGGAGAAAAAGGTACAGCATTGCAGAGTTAAAGGTGCTGCAGTGATGGGTTGGGGCTGTACAGCTGCAGCACCATCAAGCAGTGGAAAGCATCTGCATGGCATAAGGGAGTCTCTTCATTCCCCCAGAGGTGTGTATCTGTATCTGTGCTAAATTAATTACAGAAAAGTTTTAACATATAACCTGTCTAGCTGTGGCTTGGTCTTTGTTCCTGTTAATGTTCTCTTTCCAGAAGAGCATCTTCTAAGCAGCTAACAGTCAGGAGTGTTTATCAAAACCTGAAAAGTTATGTAACTAGACCCAGAGGAAAAAACCAAGATGAAACTCAGAAAACATAACAGGAACTTGTGGCATCAGCAACTCATAAGGAAAAATAGTTCAACCCTTGCTGCCTTCTGAAGTTAACGAACAAATATTACATGGCAATAGGTGGAAATGAAATCTGCAGTTTAAGATCCATCTTATCTGCCTCTAACCCCTCTCTTGCCATTTTAATTGGAAATCTTTGCCTCTGCATACTCACATTTCCTTTTCCTCTGTGGATGTCTTTATCACGTCGTAAGCAACCAGTTGTTGAATTCTATAAAGTCTCTTATATGGGCTTCGTGGAAGAAGTGGCTGCCTTGGGAATGTTTCGCTATAAGACTGATTATCCCATCAGTTCACAGGAACTATACCCATCCATGGGTAGAAGATGGTTTTTACATATTGCCTACTTGTTTTTCACTTTGGTTTGTGGAAAGATCACGTATGCTCAGGTGTGACATATATGGCATATATATATGTGTGTCATATAAGTGATGTATACACAGTATCTGAGGTTCTAAATAATTTTATAAGTAAGTCTTGTAATTCAAAATATGACACACACTCACCTCAAGGGGAAGAAAAAATGGGGGGAGACATTTCCACCATCTAATCAAACCATGGCTCAGACTTTAGCAACATTGGCTGCTGTTCTGGCTTCCAGTCAGCAGCTGTAAAGTCTGGCTTCCATTTCTGCCTTCTTCCTTTCAGAGAGTAGCTAAGGCCCAGGAGGAAGGCAAGGTGGAAACCCTAAGGTTGTCTTGGTGATTTTTGATTTGCTCTCTACCTTGTGCTTAGAAGGAGAAGGAAAAAGGAGGTGCTGGGAATCACCACGGTTTGGCTGTGAGCACGCAGCCACTCAGCTCAGGAGCAAGCGTGGCAGTCTCAAGACTCCTGCTTTGAACTGGTGGCTGCAGGAGTGAGCAGTGGCTCAGTTACTGCCACCTTCTCATCCTGCTTCTTCCTTACCCACTCCTTTTTGCTTTTTCTCAGTTAAAGGAAGTGTTTTGAAGTACAGCTGATTTTCAAGGTTGCTGTCAATAGCAGGTGTTGCTGCATAACCAACTGCCTTTCTTTTATGTAGTAACTTTTCACACAAGTTTTGCACTCAAGAATTTCATAAGAGTGGTACAGACACCAGGGGATTTATACACCAAGACAAGGTCTTTTATTCTGGCTTTTTGACAATGATGCATAATACTCACTGTGTCTGGGAGGAAGCAACACATTTATCTTTTTATCCGGTTGAATAACCTCTACTGCCTGTGCTTGCTTCTACAGAGGGAGGACTAAGCTGGGAATCAGGGCTTTAATTTTTGACTTCCACCTGCTGATGGAATCTGTTCGACCATGCCATTTATAAGTCTAGCTTTGTTGAAAGGCAGGAAAAAAAACATCAGTCTGCAAAGTTTTCTATCGGCTTTGATGGAACCTACCGTCCAGACTCGTCTCTGATATTTTTTGCTTGTCCTACTTATGGGGGATCTGCCCTTCCAAGCAGCTGCCAATATAATTTTTTATTCCCCTCCTCTGCAAAAGTAAATTTAACCTCACAACCTTCTTGCTTGGGGAGAGTTTCATCTAGTAACTACATAGAGATCTGAGAAATACAGAGGTTAGGTGATCTGCCAAGTTGTGCTGCCTCTATCTCTTACAGCACAATAATAAAAAGATCTTTCCTATAATGGCTCTTTATTGCCAATTCCCTAGTTGTTCTTCACCAAAGCACAATTAATTAGTGAAGGGGCTTCCCATATAGAAAATTGTTGATGGAGCATCTGAAAAAAAAGCAGTAAAGCATAACCCCATGGAAACACACTGTGAGGGGGAAAAATGTATTTCCCACCCCAGGCTATGCCCTTCTTTCTCTCATTTACATTCTGAGGTTTTTGGTGTTTGGGTTGTTGGGTCCTGTAACTCCTCTCTTCTTAACTTGTCTCTGACTTGATGCTTTGACTTCTGTCATTATCTGTTCTTCGTTTATGAGCAGGTTTAAAATAGTGAAGGAGTTTTGCAGTGGGTCTGCAGTGGTAGCTCCAGGCTCCCACTGTCCTCTTTTAAAATGACAGCTCTCCCTCCTGAGCTTATGCCAAAAGGCTGAGTTTGAATGCTAATTCAGGTTTTTATTATTATTTTTGTGGTAGTTTAATTCAGAGATTAAGGATAAAGAGCTGGGTTTCTGACTGCTCAGGGACTGCTGAAAGGAGGACTGCAGTGCTTCTGTCCCTAATGGTTTATTAGGGAAAAGACATAGTTTGCCAATATTTCCTTTAAATATATGTGAACTCAATCTTGCAGAAGTTGTAAAAATCAATTTCACTAATAATTAGAATTATAGAATTTTCTGCCAGTAAATGTTTTAAATAGAAGGAGGCATTGGACTCCATAAGGTCAATATACTTGCCTTCAAAATATATTCTTATATCTATTAATGTAATCCACCAATTAAAAAGTCTATAAATAAGTATTTACTCAATAGGTTATAATGTCTCCAAAGGGAGCAATTAGGCTTTTAAGGAGAAGTCTTAAACATTCCCATGAAGGTTTTAGTATTTTCTTTAACACTTTGTCTTACACAAATGTATGTTTCAGAAATTATGTTTGAAAATCTATTAATTCATAGTAAACTTGTAATTTGCACCCTGATGGTAAATAGTCTTAAAATTAGTGTTGATAATGTATAATAATATTTATTTCAGTTTGCAAATGATAAAAATACAGAAGCAGGTTTTCTTTCCTGCTATGGCGTTGTGTACCTTGCTACATACCACAGCCTTTAGAGTAAGCAGCAATCACATGAGAACATTTTTTGTCCCAAATAGCTCTCTGTGTATTTTGAATACTGGAGATAAAAGGATTTAAAATACTGAGGCAGATTCTTGATGTAAATATCAGTGAGCTGAGCTGATTTAAATTAGCTGAGCATCTGGCCCATTCTCTTTGAAAACAGATAATCTGCTTCAGTAATTGACTGAGATTTGTGGGTTTCATTTCTTTCATTTTATATTTAATTGTGTAAAATAGTGGCATGCAAATGTAGCCAAGATTATTAAAATTATTGATCATCTGTGCTGTCCAATCAGCTACAAACTATGCATAGTTATAAACCATTAGTTTTAGCTTATATTAGAAATTCATCCAATTAGAAAAAATAATAATAATTAAAAAGATCAGGGATGTGTGTCAAAATATAATTGCACATTGCAGAGATAGCAAATTGTAATAGTAGGACTGGCAGTCATTCTTAGGGGAGAGGGCAAGGGCAAATGGTGAAAAATTCAAATATGAGTGAAATGCCAGTAAATGTCATACTAATAACAGTATACATTACAACCTACTGTGATTTTTCTCTCCCATGGGTCATATCTTTTTTCTCTTTTTCTTCCAAGGTTCCCTGACCATGGAAGACATCCTTTTCTCAAATCTCTGGCCCAATTTCTCAGTTTTTTTTTTTTTTTTTCATTTTCACTTAATTCATCAAATTAATAGCTTCTATAATTAATCTACAACTTTTTGTAATATGAGAGCTACGAATCACACACATGCAAAACCAAAATAAATTCCCTTACTTCGAAATGACATTGTTTTATGTAATTCCTTTTAGAAAATACGGTTTACCCATAGCAGAACAAGGTTCAGCCTGGTTTTTTTCTGAAAACTGAAAATAAAACTCTACATGTTGTACAGCTACCAGTACAGCAGACTGTAAATCATATTTAGTCTTTTAGTACGCAATGGCAAAAGTGACAAAAAAGCAGCTTGCTTCAATGATTACAAATATAAACCCAAGCTGATTAACAAAGTGATTTCCTCTCAAGCTCCATCTGAAAGAAAGGCAATATCATCCCTGTGATTCCACTGAAAACAGCAACTCGCAACAGTCAGAGCTTGCTTTTCTAGCAGGAATCTTCCCATCCTACCAGGATCTTTTTCTTATCCTTGGGACAAGTGAATATTTTGGCTACTTTAGGCAGTACTTCAGATTTGGAGTCCTCTCTATACTTCACACTCACCTGTCACAAAAGCAATCCCTGCCCTAAAACACGTTTGTGTTGAGTGGTTGGCATAGAGAAGTGCTGAAATAATTTGGAATTGGTAGAAAATAATCTGTTACCTTTAGAGCTATGAAGTAAATATAGATAAAGACGTTTTTTATGGCTGCTTTAATTAGAAAAGTAAAATTGGATCAGAAAATCACCTTCCTAAGGTAACAGAACTGCAGCCTCTCTAGTTCTTCTCTGGACAAGGACCACAGTCATAGCCAAAACCATTAGCAGAGCATTTGGAAGAATTATAACAGCCAAAGAATGCCTTTTAATGCTGAGTACTTTCAATGACAGAAATTACTGGAAAGCATCCATTTCCCTTAAGTTATTTAAGTGCCCAAAGTGGGAAATGAGTGCTATTTTCAAAAGTATATAGATGAATAATTCTAATTGATCTGAATCACAGAGAAATGACCAGGCTCCCCTACAAAATCCAGCTTTGCCTTCATCTGCATCTTTAGGTGTCTGCACACTACATATATTTTCTTTGGGCACCAAATCAAGAAAACATCTTTGCTTATTTGCTTGACTGTGAGTTCATGCTTAAAACTAAGCTTATACTTGTGTGCTTTTCTCAACAAACGTAACTGAAGGATGTGAGGGTCACTGAATCATTTAGGTTGAACAGATCTCCAAGATCTTTGAGTCCAGCCTTTGATTGATCATCACCTTGTCAACCAGACCATGGCACTGAGTGACCACATCAAGGTTTTTTTTTTTAACAGTGCCAGGGATGGTGACTCCACCACCTTCTTGGGCAGCTCATTCCAATGCTTGACAACTCTTTCAGTAAAAGAAATTCTTCCTGATGTCCAGCCTGAATGTCCCTGGTGCAGCTTGATGCTATTTCCTCTTGTCCTGTTGCTGATTGTCTGGGAGAAGAGGTGAGAGGGGAGATCCTCCTGATCCCAAAGTATGTGGCAGGGGTTAGGTGTAATTCAGTTAGCAGCTATATTGCTTCCCCTTAACTTGTGTGGCTCTAAAACTTCAGCAAACTGAATTGAGATGCAGTATCTTTTTGTCCAGAAGGAGTTTGAACTCTAATCTGTTAATGTGGAATGGAAAATAGATGGGGGTAGAGGCTGAGGGTGCTCATTGAAAGAAGAAAATGAAGACTTAGAAAAATAATCCTCATTTAAATCCCTTAGGCAGCATTTTGAAAATCTCTGCCTCGAGTATCAGCTGTGCTAGGGATTGATACCAAACAATGGGGAAAGTACTTTGGATAGTCAGAATGTATTTAGTTCTCAGATAAATAAAAAGAGCTGTAGACTGTTGCTTTAGTAGCTTTGCATAATTTTTTATTTTTAAAAGATCTATTCATTGAATAATGGAGATAAAAGATGCCAGACACTCAAAAGGTTTTCAGTGACAACATACAACACTGAAGTGTTAAGTCATGCAGTTAAAGAATAAGAAAAGTATATTTCATAGCCTTTCAAAAGAATTCAAGAGAAATTAGTGGACTGGGGATGGTCTCATCTATCATTTGTAACAAGAATCTTTAGTCATGGTTGAAAAAAAAGAAAAATTAAATATTGTGACTTATAAAATATACAAGCATCTAAGAGGGCAGAATTAGGTACTAAATAAGTGCTTATTTAAGAGACATGATTTTCTTTGGGGGGAATGCTTTTTTTCCACACTGTTCCATTTGGTTTGGGGTGATAAATTTCCTAGTGTAGCTGGACTGCAAGTGAAACAGCAAATTGATTTACAGGCTGTGGAAGCAGAAGAAAGCAGGAGCTGCCTCCAGGCACTGCCTTGCTTCTTTTCTCCACCTCCTTCCCCAGGTGGGAAGCATCAAACTGGACCTCAAAGGCACGGCCTGCTGGACTGGTGGCTTAGGTATTAGGTCATCGTGGATGGTACACATCAGGACTGTCTTACCAAAATGTTTCTGAGGGCAGGAAGGTGGTTCAGGCTGGGGGTTCGTCTTGGATGGGTTTTGGAGGAGGGAAGGAGCAGGGAAGATGAGGGAGAGAGGTAAGAGAACAGAGCTGCTCTTGGGCAGGTTTTGTCAAAGAAATTAGAGAGGAACTGTGATTTTTCAATCGCCACTCCTTTTGAGCTGGTCCTGTTTTCCTTTAATGCAGCCCCAGATCCCAGAGGGTTTTCTGTCTTTCTTGAAGTCTTGTCAGAGAGAAAAAATGGTAGAAATAAGGTACGGAGAGCAGGCTTTCCTGTAGTGAGGAGGTGGAATAGGATGGGAGACACAGGGTCTTTGCAGGCTGAGATTCTCTGTTGCCTTTTTTCTCAAGGTGGGGACAATCAGTTGTATTCAGAATTTAGCCCTGCAGTTAGGCCACTCAGATATTATTTAATTTGAAATATTCATTGTGAACTGGCCTGTAAGAGGGTCCAACTTTGTGTCTGCTAACTGGACAAATTAGACCCACTGTGAGTTTTAAATCCCTCTCCACATCTTCCCTTGGCCTAAATGTCTTACCCCACAGCTTTTGGTTTTTTTACTGAAAATCATTGTACGAAATTTTAAACTATTCTGACGTAGCATCCAAACTGCTGGAGTCCAGAGACTCATGTTTTGGCATGAGTCCTGAAGAGTTAATAGGCCTTAGTATACTTTTACACTGTAAAGGAACATCTATACACAGCAGTTACCTCTTCCAGCAAGTAAGGAAGCACAATTATTGCAAATTCAAGCGGTAGGATAAGCTGAAAGTGTTTTGAATGAAAGAAGAAACAGGAGTGCACTTTTGTTGAAGAGTGGATGACCTTACACTGAAGTACAGGGCTTCCGTGTTCACTTAAGCAAAAGATTTCCTGCCTGAAACAAGCTGTACTAGCAGCTCTATATTTCTTTGTTACTTTAGGGGAAAAAAATTAAATGGTAAAGAACAACGCCTGTATTCCAGCAGAACTCTTTGCAAATATTTACCACTGCTTACAAATTATATTTTGTTTTGGGGTTGTTTGGTGACATTCCAGGTATTTCACATTTACGGGTATGAAAGTATTTGTTAATAAAATTGGTAAATATTTTATGTACTTATACTACTAGATCCATTTATATGTGGATATATATTTCCTGTAGGTTATTGAAGTCTTGTGTCATTTTGTCTTCTAAAAAGAAGGGGTGGTCTGACTTTTTACTGTTCCACCTGTACATCATTGATCTGGAGAAGTTATGTCAACTTCAGCATGGGTTTTTAGAGCTAGAAACCAATCTTTAGTTAATCAACTGGAGCAGGACTTGTTGTCTTTAAGTAGTTTTGCTTTTACATTGTTTTGTTATGGGATAACATATTTCTTCATGAAATATCTTACTATGTATTTTATACCTTACGTGGTTCCACCACACACACTCTACAGTCAAGGACATTATCCAGATCTGGAACAAGCCCCAAAGGATTTTCATCCCTTAAATAACAAGATTTTGTCAGTTTGCTCCATACATAATCTTCCTTCCTTAAATTAAGAAGCATTCAACCTTCCAGAATTCTCCATCATTCTGAGCTTTAAAAGAGCACCTATCAATCTGAGTAAGTACAGAAATCTGATATACCTTTTTATATTAATAGTCTAGTGTACAATTTGTGATCTGCCTGATTACTTTCAATCCGTGTATTATGGTGGTTAATATAGGGTATATTTGTTTTCACAGTTGATGGTTGTGTTTCAGTAATGGAAAAGCAATCCATCTAAGCAGTTTTCTTAAAAGTCTTCTCACTAAATAAATGCCAAGTCTATTATAAATTCCATAATTTTAAGCTAGGCTGTAAATTTATGATCTCTTGGGGTCTCTCTGTGTAAGTTTTTCCTGCAGAGAGATTGACTTAGTCCATATCAGCAGGGTTTTTTTTACTTGTAGATCGATGCAGTTATTCTACAGCTCTGCAAATGGATTTTGCTTACTGTGTCTTGTCTTTCTGCTGTAAGATTAGAAGGCTGGCTCAAAGAAGATGAAATGAAAGCTTCAATTTTTTTGGTTTTAGGTTCAGTTTTGCAAAGCACAATAGCAGTGGGAAGTATGATATTCATGAAAAACGGTGGGGCTAAAAATAATGTGAAACTCTCTGGGCATAAAAGGAGAATTTTAATCTGAGAAAAAATAGAGTTATAAAAGGTTACAGTTCTCTCTGTTAGCAGCCCCTTTTAAGTCTCTATTTCTAAGGCAAGAGCATTAGATGACAAAAGTGTGAGATCTCAGTGGTATTGTGCATAAACATTTCTTCCTCTGAAGCTGCAGATAGGGGCTGGAATTAGAGACGCTGCCTCTGTGTACACAGAGGATGGAGCCTTCGTTTGGTCATGAAAGCAGGTAAAGAGTGTAGGTGGGGGTCCTTGTGATTCTGTCTGCCTTTCGGTGTTCATGTGTATGGGATACAGGCAACAGTTTTCTTCCTGGAAGCGCACAGAAATTGTGCAGGTTGGAAGGAGAATTTTTCTCCTTTCTGCACATTGTAATGAATTTTACATGATCTGTATCAAAAATAAGTTTGGTTTGAGATGGAAGGTCCTCAGGTGAAGGGTTAAAATATCAACATCCTTTGAACCTTTGTGATCTGTGCCTGCTACTTGTAACTAAATAATAATTAAGTCTGCAGCACTCCTACTTCCAAAACGCTGAGTGACAGCAAAAGCAAGTGTGGTTTGCAAGGAGCTTTCAGGGAACTGCTCTTGGGTCTTCCATTCTTGATTTTGTTGTGGCATCACACTGGGACCTTTGCTTGAGCACCTTCTCTTAGCTTATTCCCCACCCTTCATTTTTCCAAAAAGGATGGATTGATCATTATATTTTTGCAGTTAGAACTGAGATAAGTCTTGCTGACAGTAAAGGTCTCTGTCCTGTGGGCTAAACCCTCAAGGAGATCGATAGAGACCCTGCCACCTTGAGAGAGCCAAAAAATGCAGCCCAGGTACACTCAGCACAGGATGGTCAGGGCATGGTTTACATCCTTTAGCTTGTATGAAGGAGCTGTCCCTATAACATGGACACAATGTTTTTTCTAAACAAAATGAAATAACAAAACAAACTGTTGCCTGTTTAGTCTCACTCATGTATGCAAAAATTATTTAAGAGATCTAGTGCTGCATGATTAATGATGATGATGTGCTCTAAATTTCTGGTTCCTTTAATAAGTTTGTGGTTTGTGTAAAATAAGATTAACTCCTTCAACATGCAATATCAATAACAATTTAAAGAACAAAGTGGATATTTTCTGTCTGCATTAGAAAAAAATCAGCTGCATGCAATATAAAATCGTTTAAAAATATTTTTAGGGGTTCAGCACTTTACTACTTTTTATAAGTCAGATTAAATGACAATAATGTCTTTGAGAAATATAGATAGCAATTATTTATTGCAGAAAGAGAGTTTATATTTTGGTTTATGGTAATTTATTTTTACAAACTTATTGAATGTACAAGACTGAATAGATTTATATACACACCCATCTTAAATTTCCCATAGTGATTGACATTTTAGGTAGGTTAATAGTGAGAGAATAACTAATACTGGCTGAAAATATGTGTTCATTCTGAAAAAAAAATAATTTAAATGTCTTGCCTAAACAGCAGTGTTTCAGGTTTCTTGTGCTAGTGTCCATATGGGTAAAAACAAATTTTAAAATGCTGAAAAAGTTAGTCTTGGAGCACCTTTCTGCAGAGTTCAGTAATTTGGTCATGTGACCTCGTTTGGCTGTTATTGCTATTGCTGAGGTGGCTTCTGTGGAGCAAGCCTGCATTTTCAGGTGGATGAGCAACTCACTCCTGCCTTTCTTCTGCTTTTTCACCTCAGCTGGCTCATCTAGAGCCCAATTACAGGTTTCTGCAAAGCAAACCGCACAAACAGCATGCAGATGAAGCCGTGACAGCGCAGAAAATCGAAAGGAGGGATTACGCAGTGTAATTATCTGTGTAAAACTCCGAGGGCTTCTGCTGGCAGACCAAGAGTGGTTCTGTAATGGTGTTCAGCCCGTGCAAAACCCACTGAGCTGAGAGCAGGGGCTTGAGCCTCGGCTCAGCCTCTGGCCTTTGGCACCCAGGTCAAGCTGCTGAGCTGTGTCCCCCTGACCCTGCTCAGGGTAGGAATCAGCAGCTCAGATCTGTCTAACTTAGAGGCAGCAATACCAGAGTCTGATTGAGGCTCAAGGAAGTGTTCAGGTCTCAGCACCTGCCATCTTGTGTTGCTCTGTTTCAAGGACAAAACCTTTAGCCGGACAAAAGTCAGTGCTCTCTTGTTAATGTCGAGAAGCTCTGTAGAAAATGTAAAGGTAAGATACAGGATAAAATTATAGTTAAGCTCTGATTAAATGATTTAGATGCTTTTTCTTGTAATATATATATATAAAGAGTCTACTGTTGTTATTATTTAGGTGGACACACGTGATCTCTATGCTCAGATATTTCTATGCTGTCTTTAAGGTGCAGTTTTCTTAATACTGTTTCTTAATACTTAATACTCTAATTCTTAATTAGTCGCTGGATCAGATTCTAAACCCCTTCACATGAAGCACAGCTGTGAATCCCACTGGGGTCAGTTGGAGTATTGCCTTCATTAAGGTCCTACTCAACATAAAAACAAGGTAATGGAATCTCGTCCTTCACAAGTAAAAAGAAGGTTTCCACTTGATACTGCAACCCCAACATTTTCAGCATTGTGCTGAGGTGTGCTCGGCAGTGTTTACTGGCTACTTTACAAAGCTCTGTAGTGCAATTTTGGTAATCAGTGCTTTTTACTTTTGATCAAAACTGGCCAGAGAGAAGGCTTACATTTTGGAAAAAGCATAAAACAACTTGAGAACTATGTTTCATTGTAAATAATAAACCTCTTGTTTATCTATCTAGAATCTGTAGAAGCGTCTTCTGTGAAGAATAATCCCAGATAATCTCATGTGAAAAACAGAACACGAAATTGAATGCATATTTTTAAGGTTTTTTTGTAACTTTATCTCTCCTCCTATCAACTTATATTTCTCTCTTTTCCTGCTTTTTTAAACTTCGATCTTCTTAGGTTCTTCAGAGTTGATTCTTTGCTAACAATTGAACTTTTTACATTTTTTTTTTTCCACTGCACTTTTTCTCCCTGTATTAAATTTAGGATTGTATTTCTGAATATAATTTATGGTGATCTTTTCAGTTTAATCCTCCACATAACTGCTCAGTATTGTTTCAGTTCTAATACAGGTTTTTACAATGTTTTGCAGTAGACATAGTATAGCAGAGACTGAGTAAAAAGTTGAAGAAAATCAGTGTTATCTAGAAAGAAGTGACACACCAAGACTCGGAGAATCTTCTTGATTGCATAGCTGTTTGTGAATTCTTGTGCTTGCTCCTACATTTCATGATAGTAATTCAGAACATGAAAATCTGATTCTTCTTAACCACCCCACATCAATCTATCCATCTTTGAAAGAAAAAATCAATTTAAAAAAAAGAATAATATGTTGCCTCGGAGAAATTGAAGTCAGTATGCATCTCATAAACCATATACTTGCAGATTTGGAAGAAATTTCATGTTAATAGGCTGTGCTTTTATGGAGTGTTTCAAAAAGCAATCAGGCAGGACACTGGCCTGAGTATTTTTCAGCTTTTACTAGTTTGTGGGGCGAGAACAAAAGTTTAGGCTGTGCCTGACAGACCAGTTTGTTCTGAGCAGCAGGCCTTGTTTTTCAGGGATAAAAGCTTCTAACTTGCAGGCAGTTTTAAAATCTGCTGTAAACTGCAAGCAGTTTGCTTTTATGAGTGTTATCTGCAAGAGTAACTCCAGAGATGAGAGCTTGCAAGTTTATGGGTCAAATTAATTCCCGAATTCCAATCAGGGGACAGGTTGTTTATTGAAGAAAAACTTAAAGCAATAACTTTATGACTCATATTTCTACAGTGTGCTTCTGCAAGGAAAACACAGAGGTCTGAAAAAGGCCATTTCAAAAGACATCACATGATGAATCTCTGTATGAGGGGCTTTTGGAAGCTTCAAAATTTTTCAAATATTGCACTTTGCAGTATGGTCTGTGATTTTCTTCTATATTTCTGCTATTGATTTCTAATTAAAGAAGTGTTAATGTCCTTGTTCTAAACCATTCGTAGACAGTGACTGTATAAAAGTCATATTAATTTTATATTAATTCTATATTAATTTTTAATGTTAATTTTAATATTAATTTTTAATATTTGTCTAAACAGTTTTTGCAATACCGTTCAATACTTGACTGGGCTACCCACTTTAAGATGTTGCATAGCCTAAAAGATTTCTAAGAGCTTTGAGAATTGTGTCCTGCCACTTTTAATGACTTTCCAGTGTACCATATTAATTTGTTGAGAAAATCTTCATTCTGTGGCCAAATATATTGGTTATTTCCATCTACATGTGTTTTTTAGCTGCATTGTTTTCTGGTGTATGTAGTGTCAAATACCTTAGGTACAAGTATTGGTGAAATAAAAGAATGGGTTTGAGTTCATGTTTATTCCAAAGATCACAGTTGCTGGATGTGATGACTTGAAGACCCTAGAAACAAAACAACACGCTTTCGAGATAATGTTAGTATAGGAGATAATATAAAAGCTGGTCTTTATTGGAGGCCTTCAGGGGCAAATACGGAAAAATGTCCACAATAACCTGCCCCCCACGGGGTGAATACCGTTATATAAGTTTAGCAAATTAGCATGTTTGACAAGAATTTCCTATTAGAAGCAGAGGTAGTGAGGTAATTCCCCCTACTGGTTCAACCCTTTTCAGGAGCCCCTCCTTGGTACAAGCTGTACTTTGTTTATGAAAATGTGTCTCAAAGAGCTGTTTTCAACCTTGGTAGCCAGGGAGAACTGAGATAGGAGAGGGGCCCTTGGAATGTGTTTTGTCTTTCTGCCTAGGAAAAGGGTGTGGGAAACTACTGGGACTGGCTGCTAATACAATAATAGGCTACAAAGCTACAGATATATGTGTAAATACAGAGAATATAAAAAAAAAAGGCAAAAAACCAGCACGACATCAAATGCAATCTAGAAATGTTAATAAAAGGCATCATCTCATCCTTCTTTCTTCTGTAATGCAGAAAAACCCTTTAGCACTTAGTAAAAGGCACAACAGTCAACCTGTTTCATAATGCAGTCCATCCTCTTTATTCTAATTGTAACCAGAAATTTACGCACCAAATCCTTTGACATGTGGAGTCATGCCAACGACTAAACTCTCAGCCCTGGATTCCCTTTTTTAGCAAGTAGGAAGCACTAGGCATTTTTAAAATATTTGACAAAACAGGCAGATGAACTGCACCCCAGAAATGCCTGTCTACCTCTGATGGCTGTAGTCTAAAGCTAAGTGAAAAAAAAATCTCTGCAATTTTAATATTCTCTTTAGTATGGGCAGATAGTTCAACTATTTCAGATCCTCCCAAATGTGCAGGTTGAGCACAAGACTCAGGGTGAGAATTAACAGGTTTGGACATTGGATTTTAGGAAGCTCAAGAGCAACATCATAACATTCTCATAAAGTGGAAAACAGAGGTTAAATCTCCTTCCAAGTTTTGTTTCTGCTGTATTTTGTGGCTGTCAGTTTGCTTCTTCACATGTTGTGTCTGGAGCCACTTCACAGTGCGCAAAAACTATGTAAGAAGGGTTGCTAGCATGGGCTGGTTTTACCTTTCTAGTATTCTCAAGATCTTTGATTTCAGGAGAAAACGATAATTTTTCTTTTATTTGTGTTGCTGCCTACACAAAACTTGGGAATAGAGAAAATCATGAATGGAAAGATAAATTGACATAGTGTTTTGTAATTATTTATTGCACCTGCTCATACTTCCTAATTCAATGTCATCCTAATGTTTTGTGTGAAGATTCCAGCACTGATGAGGAAGGGTTTCTCTTGAAGTTGATGGAATTGTGTGTAGAAAGATGCAGATATCACAGAGTTCCCTTTATCTGGGTACCATTTCTTCTGATCCCAGAGTGGCTGAACTTCACTGCGCCTGGTGGTTTTATGCACTGACCAGGCTGATGGCTTTTCGTGGCCACTGGCTAACCCTGCCTGACACTTTGTTCAAGGAGCAGGTGACAGGAGAAAACCGGCACATGGTGCTATTTCCAGAGGGCCTTAAAATTTCTCTCATCCTGGAAAGGCATGGATGCACGAAGTACCACTAAGCAGTATGAAAATTACCTTATTTTTTTCCCCCCCTTTCTTTCTCTTTTGGTGTGCAATCTTCTCTTTACGGGGGTTTGAAAAGGAAATCCTGAATCTGTTCTTTAACATATAATTTTGGTATCTAAAAACAGCACTTGGGATTAGCAGGCTTGTCAGAAAAACAAGAATTTAGATGTTCAGAAAAAACTCAACAATCCACCCCCAGCTTTTCAACTGTGTCAGGCTTTATTGACTGTACACAGCTGCTGTAAGATGAAGAGAGGGGAAATGCACTCAAAAGCAGAGGTGTTATTTTAAGGACAGGATCAAAATAATGGAATCACCCAATCTCCTTTGTACGAAGTGGTTTACATGTTCTGTAAAGAGATGAAAATGCATTCTGATCTCATATTTGGACAAGTGTTAATTACAGACCCACTGACAAGATCAAGTCTCTTAGAACTTTTCTTTCTTTTGGTTTTCTCTTAAATCCAAAGAAACCATGACTTGATTCATCCTCTTCTTCCTCTCCTATCTGCACACAGATACCAGTCTCCTTTGTAAATCAGGAACTAAATGAGACACAGCCAGTTGACACTAATAAATTATTTTATGAAGGCATGGAGACTGCAGTCATTATTCCTGACAATAGATAAAAAGTTGTCTTCTTCCTGGTTCCATTCTTTCAAAAAGTGTTTCTGTCTGCCCATATTTGCTATTTATGGAGGATGTAATTACTGGGTCAGGGTTTTTCTGTCCTCGTGGTCGTTTGCTCTTCAACCTCTGGCCACTTTTAGATTGTATAAAGCTACAAATGAAAGATTAAGTTGTTATAATTTAAAATGTTTTCTCATCATGGTGTATAGATTTATGTCAAGTGCTTTGGCTGTGAGTGTCTAATAATGCCCTTTATTAACGCTGGCAGGTTTTTTTGCTACTGCTGATCATGAAAGCTTAATTTTAAAACTTGTTAAGAAAAATAGCATGCATAATAACAAATTGCAAAATTGACCTGTAGGTTTTGACAAAGTCTGAATTATTACTTTAGTTTTGCAAATAAAATTTGCTCTTTTTTCTGCTTCTACTCCTCTTTTGGTGTTAACACTTAAAAGATTTTCCTCATCTCCCATCAAGCTTCCATTGCAGGTTCCACAGAATACCAGCCTTGGTCCCCCTCAGCCCCAGTCAGTTTGGATACCTTCATCCCCTGGTTCAGGTCCAGCCACTGACCACAGATTATCTTCTGTGCGTCTCCTGGAATTGCCTCAATGACAAATTCTCCCCATGTATGTGTAGCCACCAGCCCAGACTCAAGAACAATAGATGACTCTTTTACATCTGCTAAACTCTCTTCTTATTTGCTTTAGTGGGAATCGCATCTACAACCTCCTACCTGATCTGTTTGCCTGATGTACAACACCACACACTATTGTTCCCTTTTTGTCTTCACACCTAGGTGTACAGCTGGATATGGGTGCGCATCAAGAGACACAAATACTAATTGGAATGTTGGGGAGAGTTATGGGAATAGCAACCAAAAGAACGCTAGCTTCAGAAGCATATTTAAGTTTCAAAGCAAAACACTCAGGAGCTGCTTTGAAATTCAGTGTTCTATGTATAATAATTAAAAGCTCTTTTTTCCTACACTGCACATGGCTTTGGTTGCATTTGCAGTGTGAGGCCTGCTCAGAAACCCAAGGCACAGAGATGATCCTTTCTTCCTCCTTCTTCTCCTGCTCAGAGAAATAATATTATGAACGTGATCAGAAAACACAGCCTTCTGTGATCACTCAACTCAAAACTGTGACACTCGTATATAAAAGAAAAGTATTTTATTAGATGAGTGTCAGGATTTCAAGTATGCATGTTTGCCAAGCACCAAACTGAGTTTCCCAGAGAATCTGGCACTGCCTCTTGTCGACATGCTGTGATACAACCTCCAGCTTGACACATAGCTATTACGGGAATGGTTCAGCTAATGAATGACAGATTGTGGGAAAGGTAAAGCACTGGAATACCCAAAAAGGTGGAGATTCCTACTGCAGGCCTATACTGGGTGAGGAGATACTGAGGTGAGCAAATTAAAATCTCTACAGGCTGCACTAATTATATCATCTCCACGGTTTCTCTGGAGTCCCCACTGTTTCTGTTGCTTTGCATGTCACGTGTATCAAGTGGGAATTCACAAGGACATCTTCTGCCTTTGTGAGATACCACACCGTGCAGTAGGGGAGCAGCAGTGCCTCTCATCTCTGCTGAAGTACTCACGAGACAGCAGAAGAAAAATAAGGAAAGATTACTGAGAAAAGGCTGTTTGTAGTCCTCCAAGGAAAAATGTCCTTGTGAAATGTGTTCCTTGTGCATTTTATCCGAAATGGTGATGATCTGAAATGGCAATGAGGGAGAGGCTGAGGAGGAGGGAGAAGCCTCCCCAAGCCATGTACCACATACTACAGCCTTCTAGGTAGTCCCCAGCTGTGTTGCTGTGGAGTAGCTTTTTAATCTTTATTTTTTCATGTTAAGTAATAAAATATAATTCTAAGTGGCTTAAATATTGGTAATAACTTCTCATCTTTTTATTTTAATGGAGCCTGTAGGCTATTCATAAGCCCATAGGCTATTATGCCTGCTATTCTAGGAATAATATCTAAATAAAATATTTATACTGAATCTCTACATGTGATATAGAAATACTGTTGATATGAATTTAAAAATGGTAGTGCACATACAGTATCAAAATCCAATATTTGAATCTTAGCTCCCAAAATTTCAAATTTGTCACTGAAATATTTGGTTAATGTTTGGAAGAAAATATGATATTAATCCTAGTATTTTAATTATAAATATCTTGTTCATGACAGTGATCTTTTTCCTCAGTTCTTTTTCTACTTATGTTTTTGTGAGTTTGGGTGAGTAACAGCTCTATGATACTGAAAATAATCATGTGTATTCAGCAATAATAGGCCAGACTTATTTTCGTCTGCAAGAAAAGAATGAGTGTGAAATCATTTAAAAAACAATTCATCCAAAATTAAAATTTCCTTCTACTCCCTTTCCAAATAACACAAACAAATGGATGATTTCAATGTTCTGTTTATGAAAATGGGAAATATGCAAAATAAGGAAGTAACAAAATAGAATCACATGGTTTGATACATTTGCATTTCATTTTTCTGCATGAAAATGCAAAATGCCTCCCCCTTCTGCCGTAACCACTTATAGTTTGCTTCCATCTGTTTCAAAAGTTGTCAAATACGTAGGAGAAGTCCCCAAGTTTCTGATGTTCACATTTTGATTAGTACTTCATCTTTTGGAATTCATCTGTATCTAATGTTCTTCAAATATTACAGTGGTGCCAAATACTACCTCCCGACCCTACGTATTTCAGCATTTATGTAGGAAGTAATAGCTGGTAAATTGCAGGCCTTTCTGCTGCTTGGAAACATCGTGGATTTTGCTCCCTTGAATATTGAAGCTTTTCCTTGTATCTGCAGTTTTGTTGAGCTAAGTGTGTGCCGTAACAGCACCGTGTATTAGATTAGAGGAGTATTTATAGAAACTGCAGCAATACGGATGCATGTAGACATTTGTAAAATATGGAGTGGGACAGACAAATCTGATAAAATTTAAAGTTTAGGAAAGTGTGAGTTGTTATTTATCATTGGAAACTATCAAATGCTGTGTTCCTTAATTTCTGGAATTGGGAAAAATTGAAACATCAAACTACTGCCTTTGCATTTCGACCTCTAAGTTTGGAATTAAATTTCTGGGGGGATCTAAACAAAGGCATGTAAGCAGTAGCATGAAAAAGAATGCAATATAGACTTATAAAAACAAAAAATCCTGATAAAGGAGGTTTAAGAAAAACCAGCAGGACTTAGAAAATAAGTCATGATAAAGGAAGTATATAAAAGAAGGAAGCTTGTGGGTTTGGATATTGAAACATTCTATATACTCTTTCTTATCTGTGCACTTTATTATTTAACATGTTGAGCATGATGGGTATGCAGTAGCTGTGCTCTGACAGGTTTGTTCATCATTGTTCATTTCACAGTTTGTGAACACCATTTGTTTTTCCTACTATCCTTAGATGAATCTGCTGACATGAAGTGCAGGTATTATTTCAGGACAACAGCAGGTGAAGCCATCCCAAGCATTATCGGTTACTAAAAGCTAATCCTAAAGCACGTTTGCTATCTGCTTACTTTTTATGTGAGTTTAGTTTATTTGAAAGCTGCCAGTGCTGGTGTAGGCTGGCTCAGAGAAAGTGTAAGTATTGAGGACACCTCTGTAAGTGCTATGGGATGGTGTTAGGGACAGTGCAGACAAGGCAGCAGGGAAAGGTGCAGCTGTCCCAGCTTCACCTTCCCTTCGTTATGGACGGGACCTCACCTGGGGATCTCATCTCCAGCTGTGAATTTTATTTATTTACTATTTTGTATTGCAGACCCTGCAGGACCTGTATGGAAGACTGTGTGACTCCAGGCAAAATCTTGTTCTGACTTTGAAAGTGTTTGTTACAGTTTGGAAATAGAGCATCTTATGACTGAAAATTTTAGTAGCATAAACTATTCCAAATCCTAAGATTTGAAAGCAGTTGGTATATTTGTTCTTTCTATTTTCATCCTCTTCTTTATTTTGCTTTTCAGTGGTTTTGTCTATCATCTAAAATGTGTGCAACAATAAGAAAGCTGATTGGTTATATCTATGAATAAATAAATCCCCAATCCAGGCAAGACTACCAAAAAAAAAAAAAAGAAAGGAAATGCAGGTGATGAAATTTAAATAATTATAAGAACAATTCCTTCATATTTTGGTGATTGGAGATAACGTACTACCTTGCCAAAAAAAAAAAAAAGAAAAAAAAGAGAGAAATATATCTGCGCAATTATTTAAATTTACTTTAAATGCAGCTATACTACCTCTGCCATCAGAACAGTTGCATTTCTTAAAATTCTTGTTGCTGCAGCTCTGCAAATAAAGAAATTCAGTCTTGAATAAAAAGTACTATAGGGGCAACTGTAGTGTTTTCATGCCTGTATGTATTTTCACATTGGGAATTACTATGGGAATTTTTTGTGAGCTCTCTAGAGGGGTTTCCAGAGGTACATTTGCTGTAGCACGGATGCATTGCATGGCATAGAATGGATAGCTCAGTGGGCAGAGCAATTTGTAATGGATTTTTGGACGTTAGGTAAACCATGCAGTTGTGAATGCCAGGTTGGTCTCTCCATTTCTTGCAAGGCAGCAAACAAGTGGTTATCATAAAGTAGTCTCAAAAATGCTTCTCTATAAAGGAGAAAAATCTTTAAAGCACATTGCTATGCATTTATCCTCGAAACAGATAAGAACTGTAGGGAAGGGAATCTGCACAGCAATCCTCAGTAACTTCCTGTTAATCAAACAGCCACACAAGTGGCTTCAAGTGTAGAAGTTTCCTTCCTTGAAGCATTTTTCCCTCTTACTATTAATACTGGTGCTGTAACAATTAAGTTTATTTCTGACAAGTGTCATTTTCAGAGCTGGAGTGCTGCAGACATGAGGAGAGCATTAAGAATCAAATGCATCAAATGACTATTGAACGCTATCTGGGGAAATTTGGCACAGCCTAAGAGGGATAATGAACTAAAGGGAATAAGTTATTTTTGTAAGAGAACAAGTTAATTTTGTTTCTGTAATCACCTCTCATCTCATTTGGTTGCTTCCCTAGCATTTTTTTAAGTTCTTTTTATTTTATTTTTACACTGAATTTTGTTCTCCTTGGCTGCAGCAGAGAACAGATGAGCAAAGTAAAATGTTTCTGTTCACTTTAGTGGGTTTTGGGTTAGGATCTGTGTTTGTTTTTAGTAAAGAATCCCACTCAGATGCACAAATGTCTATCCAAATTTAAATGATATGACTCAGCGTGTCTGTAATTTGCTACTATATCAGCTTCAAGTGACAATTTGTATGTGCACACCATCCAGGAGATGTCAAAATGAACTGATACACCACTAGTATTTGTTTGTTGGCCACATGTTGTAGGATCTGCCAGCTGATGAATTCTTGCAAGCCTCCACCTCTGAATTGAGTAGATGTTATTCCAACATTGCTTTTGTTTTTATTTATGTCACAGCTAGAAATGCAGCAGAGATAGAACAATGAGCCTGGCATAAATGACATCATACAAATGAGAGCAGGAGCCAAGATCATTCACAGATGATGGAAAGAATATGCAATAGGGATAGAGATATATAAATATGTATAGCTTAATATGCCTGCTTTATTTATTTAAAGACTTCAGAGTCCCAACTATAAAGAGAAATATTGTTTCACTCTGTTGAGAAATTTTCCTTAATTTTTCATCCAAACTGGCACAGAAGCTTCAGTTCAAGGCAGTCGAGTCCCCATGCTCAGGAAGCATATAGAGCTGATTTTGGGATGTCCACACTCACCATTGCGCAGCCCTTTGGGAGCACTGGGCTGCGATGTGTGTTCTAGAGACCGGTCCTTAGTGCAGCTTAGGATGTGCATCCTTCTCTTTGGTCTTTCAGGGTTGCATTTGGCAAATGAGTTGCATATTAAAAGTTGATGGACAATCAAGTGGCTTTCCAGTGCAAACTCGTGAAAATTCCAGACAGAAGGTATTTATTTGGTTATAAAAGCAAATGAATGAAATGTTAGATGTGAGAGTACACATTCGGCACATGGAATTTACAAGTGGTCCAAACAAAAGAAATAATATCGAAGAGATACCTGCATTTACTGCAGAAAACTAAATATGTAAGTGAAACTATCTTTTAAATAGTGTCTTTGAATTTTTAATTTTTTTAATGCTTCAGGAATTATGTAATTTTGGTTTAATATTCCAGATATAAAAGGTGATTTCAATTATGCCAATAATTCAGAAACATAGAGGTATAACTGTGTCTAGAAGTCAGTAGTATGTAATGCTGATGAGAGTTACGTCCAACGAAACCTGGACTAAAATCACTCAAAAAAAGGATAATTGAAAATGATTATAGAAAAAAAGATGCATGATAAAAAAGTTATTAAACTTTTGTTTCTTTGATGTTTTGCTTATCTATAACAATTCAAATATTTCCAGTTTTATTATAGAAAGCTCAATTTTTAATGAAACATGTAGTGGATATGAACATGTTCCCCAAAATTTATGATTCAATGAAATCGGAATTTGGGGGAAAATCCTGGTTTTTCACTGAAGAAACCCTCATCATTAGTTTCAAAACCAGCAGACATATCCTTTCTTTCTTAACCATGAATATGGAAGATTTTAGGGCACACAGATATTACTACTTGTAAATCTGTAACGTATGCACCGCACTAAAAGTTCCCAAGCTAAATTATTCTACCTTAGACCATCTACATGGGGTTTTTTTCAGTAGCACAGATTATTGCTTACTGCTCCTTAAAAGAATAACTGTTTCGACTGGTGAAAGTTCTTGAGGAAGTTTGGTCATTACACTCTGAAGAATCATGTGAAAAAGCTCTGTTTGTGTAAGAAGTTTAGTCATATTTATTTTGGCATTTTGCATTAAAGATGGTTAAGAAGTGTTCTTGTATATCTCCAGTAATCCTACATTAATAGCTCCATGGGGAGTTGAATAACATTTCTGCCTGTATTTGATTTGTGCTAATTCCTGAAGGCTTATCAGTGTAGTACAGCGTCATATAACTTCAAATCTCAGTGTATTTTCTTTTTAGCTTTTAAACGACAAGATATTATCATTTACCTCAGTTCAACCTAGTGTTCCCAGTCGAAAAGTCTAGTACTGATTTAAATTTTAGAAGCTTATCAGCTTGCTGATTTCCTCCTATCAGCTATTTGGCTGCTCTGTACCCAGGAAAGTTAAGGCAAAGCATCGTCACAGAACAGATAGGGTGTGACCTTAAAATATCTATGCTCAACCAGTATTTCTCTTTGGAGCTCTGCTTTGATCAGTAAATGAGTCTTCTAGGTGAGATGTGAGTGCTTTCTACATTTGTATGTCTTTATCAATCCCTGTGTTATTTTGGTTTTATTGCCTTTCAAGTTTTAGGTGAGCATTTTAAATTTTGGGTTGTTTGAAGTTAATCTCTTAAATCCTTGTTCAGGGATATATGAGTTGATGACGTTTCTGAGCACTTGAGGAATTGCAGCTACTATTTACTGCAATTGAAAGTGATTTTTTAGTCTGAAATGCAGGCTCACTTCTTTTCTCATGGCTAAAAATACAAATAACCACCTAAATTTAGACAGCTGAATTTGCACAGGTGACCTTCTCTAGCCTTCTAGTGGATTAGGGTTACTCTGGGTAAAAACTCCCTAAACGTGTTTGGTGTGTACATGGAAGCCTTAACACAAATGACGTTCATCTGCCAATAAACTCCTCCTAATATGCACAATTTACTGATCCAGGTGGATACTAAGTGCTGATTTATAGGTGAGAGTTTGAGGGATGTGGCGCTGAAGATCCAATTTTGGCAGGCTTCTGTTCTGCCAAGAATCAAAAAACCTGATTAATTTTTATAACTAGCCCCTAAGGGATTTGGTCAGAGCTATATGGGAATTCACTGTGCAGTCTCCCAAATCCCTGCTGGCCCCATTTTCTTTCTCTCATTACTGCAATAAAGAAATCAGAACTGCCCTCTCCTCCCCTACCCACAACCCATGAAAGCGTAGGTCCAGCTTGGATTAACCACCACAAATAATTCCCTTAGGTCTACTCCTCCTCGTGTGTGAACATTCACAGCATAGAATGTGCCACACCTCTGAAGACCATCACTTTTAATAACTAAGTTGTTTTATTGACATGAGCAGAGATGGTTCAAGTAGCCTTGGCCACGCTCTTGCCCTGGAGAAGCAGACACTGAAGGGCTGTTCCCAGAATCTTTTTTAAACCCCACAAAACAAGAGGTGTCCAGCGGACAGAACGTTCTTCAGTGACTTCATGGCTATGGACAAGCCCACAGGCTTTTGTGGACCTGCTGTTGGAGCCATGCAAAGGGAACAGTTGCTGCCACATTGTTCCTTCTGGGAGAGGAACACAGCCCACATCAAAGGCAGCAGCGTGCTAAATTCTGCACCAAATCAATGACGGTGTTACTCCAACTTCATAACCAATACTCATTTAAAAATAAAATTCTTTTCCCTTATCAGAACGTTGGGGAAAAAAAAGCATTTTCCTTTTGAAGTGAATTAAACTCCAATGCCTAATGTAAGAAATATTAAAAAGATAATTTTGAGGACCAGTTTTATCCAAGGCCTTTTCATCTCGGTCATTTGCCTTTAGTTTTAAACACACCAAGTATGGATTATTGATGTTTGGTTAGTTGCTGATGTTTTGTGAACAATTTCTTAACTTTCTGGTACTTAGTTTAGGACCATTCCTTTCTCCGGTTTTGACAAAGAAAATCTTTTAGTAATAGAAAAGTTGCTCTGTAAAACCACATTCCTCTGTGCTGTGTTGCACACCCCATTATACTCTGCAATTTATCATGGTTCAGACGTCATTTCGATGGCGACAATATATGAAAACACCGATAGCATAATGATTTTTCTGCTTTTGTGTGTCTCATACTTCTTATGTATATAAGATCAATTAAAGTACAAATCACTACGTATAAATTACTACTACATACTTACTAAGTGGGATTTAAATTGAAAATATGATGTAACAAAATTAATTTTGTAGTTTTGTTTTCACTTTTTTGTCTGTGAGTCCAGGCACCTTCTGAGTTAATGATGTTTCAGTCATTTGCCAATATGTTCGCTCTGGAAAAATGTAGTGTTTGAAATCTAAGTTGTTGTTGGAGGAAAAAAGAGTAGTAATTAGCTGAGTTCATTTGTTGTACCATGAGTTAGCCACATTTACTGAAAATAATGATTTCAGGCAGAAAAGGCCAAGAAAGCAATATTCCAGCTTTTAGGAATATTACTGAAATAGAGATGTCATAAATGAGAGTAACTTATCCCTAAACTGTGTTTCATGTACTCCCTGTATATATTTTGACTGGAAAAAGTGATTTTTCAGAGCTTGAAGGATTTTTTCCGTTGAGCTGTTCCCAGAAGAGACAGTGATTTAAACTTAAATTTCATGGTAGTGTTGACCACATCAGACTGACAGATTCAAATACGTGGTGAGCTAGTCGAGGCTGAATGGCAGATGAGCACCAGTTTTAAGACACAAAACACCACTGGTTTGTCTGTAAAGTGCTTAAAATGGATCTTTCATAAATCCACGTACATACTTTCTCTGTTTAATGCATGCAGCCTTAGATCCAACTGCATCCAAGAGGAATTTATTCAAAGTAAAAAAATGTTTTCACTTTTCCAGTCAAAACTGTTAAAGTCTGGTGAAATAAAGTACAGGGTTAATAAAACAAAAGGGCAAAACAAACACTCCCCCTCCCAATTCAGCAGATACCTCCTTATTTTGCTTTATGGAAAGTTAGCTGATCTGTACAGAGTACTTTTCTTCTCAGGAAAATGGTATCTGCTCCCTGATTTACAGGGAGTGCGTTAGACCCTGCTCAGCCTGGGGAAAACCGCATGTGCAAATCCTCAGGGAGCATCATGATGGCAGAACATGCTTCCAGACTGAAAGGACTGAAAAGGCAAGCAAATGTAAAGTGTATGATATATAATTGATGAAGAAGAAATCTCTAAATGTAAGAGTTTCGTTCAATCATAATAAAGTAGTCGAGGGTGTGCAGACACTGGAATTAAAGATACATGTACTCTATTCAGCAGACCAATATTTATTCTTCAGTCCAAGGCAGCAAGCATGAATTTTGTATTTTTGCCTAAAAGCAAGAAATTGATTTAAATCTCATAAATGTTAAAAAAAAAAAAAAAAGAGCAGACGAGATTTCTGTCTCATGGGGTTTTTTTCACCTTTGTAACATGACCAAGTTTCTAAAAGATTAGGAACAATTGTTCCAATTATAAATAGATTGCATCAGTCACTTAGAAGATCTTAAAAGAAAGGAAGGTTGCAAGATGCCAAACAGAGAAGGATGTTAGCTGCAGGATACGTGAAAAGCATGTAAACCTTCACGACACAAAGAAGGGTAATTGTTTTTCCCTAAGGTATTCTGGAATTTGTTGGGAGTAGGTTGTGACAAAAATTGCAATGCACCCTCTTGAATTCATAGTGACTGGAAGAGTTACAGTTTTGCAAACTTTTCTGTGGGACCAGAGCTGAAAGGTCGGAAAGGGAGGAGGTTTGCAGATAATGTACTGCGATAAAATGGGTGTGGGGTAGAACCAAGACTGCAACCTGTGAGATGTCCAAATGGTGCTCTCTCTCTATGCCCATGTTTAACCAACTAAACCCACCTTGGATGTTTAGCTTGTTCTCATAGAGAGACGTGAGTTTTTTAGAATTTCACCTGCAGGGTGAAAACCAGGGTTTGAAGTGCTCAGTGCTGCTCTTTCAGCCCAGCAGTGCAAGGAACCTCTGCGGGATCCTTGGGTTTCTCAGGCTCAGCTTAGTGGGGATGGGAAGAGAAGGAAGGACACATCAAGAGAGCTGGTAAAGAGAATAATCAGGTTTTGTACTTCTTACTCTGGTATGGTCTGCTGCAGTTTGGGAGGCTGTTGGAAGGCTGGAGAGCTTCTTGCAAAATGTGTGATCTTACTGAGAGACAGCATTTATTTAATGACTTTCTGCTTAGGTTTCTTTATATATATGATGTGTCTGTCATTGAGACATGGCCAAGAAAAACATCCTTTCTACAATGCACTGTGTATGTTCACGACAGGGGTCGTTCTGTCTGAGGTGAAACTATTTCTTCAGTGGGTGCCCTAATTAGATAAAAGTCTTCAGACTGGTGAAAAAAATGCTTAGCACTCCTTCTAAAAGTAAGAACAGTGGTGTCTGAGGTTCTTTGGGAACACAAACTCCTCACATATTTGGAGTAAGATGCCAGATGTAGATGCATTGCATAATAGCGCTCAGTACTGTGCAACTTTTGTGATGAATGTGGGGGGTTAATTGATACAAATGCAGTGTTTTTCCAGAGAGAATTTAGTGAAGGATGATGGTGGTTTAGTTTTGTGGGAAACCAGTGAGGAATTCCAAGGTTTGAATATGAAGTGTGTGATGTCTGTGCATCTCTGCACTGTGTGGGCCCGGAGCAGAGTTTCTTCTCTATTTTACCTCCTGATATTGCTGACATATTGCAGGTACCTACACCTGTGCCCATGGTATGGCAGACATGGAGGTTAATTGAAGTGCTGAGGATGCTTCTCTCTCAAACCAATTACCAACCAGCCATTGCCAATCAGCATTTATCTTCACTTGCTACATTTATTTCATATCAGAGGAAGGTCTATGTAAACACAAAAGCTGCTCTATTTTTTGCCATTTTGACGTGAAGCATATTATCCCATCACATATAATATGGTATTTTACATACTAAAACATATTTTTTCTTTGTATAAACTGTTCGTAACTTTCCAACTGAAAGGGTCTTTGCTCCTGTAGGAAACCATGAAAATGGATGCAGTGAAGTCAGTTAATGCAACTTGGGTGTTACTGTGGATAATAAATACATTTGTGGCCGCAATGACTTTGTTCATTACTGGGCAGTACCATGGGCAATACAGCCAAGGCTCAAATTTCCAAGTTAGGGCTCATGATCCTTTGGGACTTGATTAGTTGTGTTAGTAAGAAGGAAGTTTTGCATTTGTAGAAAGAAGCCGCAGTGAAACCTGATAAAACCTCTGCGATAAAATATGTAAATTCTTACCAGCTTTGAGATAAAGATGTGTGTGTTGGTGAGGAGCAAAAGTTTGTTTTTTCAATCGTGACATTTCCATTGTCTTTTTTTCCAAGTTTCTTTCAGCTAGCAAACACAATGATTAACTGGGCATGTATCAAATAGTGTAGCTTTCAATGACATTTTCTTCCAGCAGTGATAAAATGGGGTATTTTTGTGCTTAGAAATGGATATTAATATAACTGCAGAAAGATTGTATCACAGGAAACACTTACTCATTTATTAAGATACCTTTTTTTACTGTGATGTTTTATACTGTCTGTGCCATACATCCAGTGTAGTTTCTTCTGCTTCTTCATTTTATGTTACTGTAGATAAAATATAAGCCAATATCCCTTTGCTTTTCTTTGTATTAATCTTACTTTACCAAAGTAATAAATTATTTTTTAAGTCAGGGGCACTTTCTGTTTTGAAGGCTCTGAAGACGTGTACAAATAGAAATGTTAGAACGTTTTTTCAGAGGGGAAACCTGGTCATTAATCTCTTTTTCCTTTCATCTCTGTCACTGTATATTTGTATTAAAATCAAGGTACTTAGACTGTATCAGGAGAATAAGAAAGTGCATGTAAAATCTACTCTCATTTTGTATGGGTTTAAGGGTTGAAGGAAATTGTCCCCTACGCTTCAAATCGTTCTTTGTCTAAAGGACGCCTGATGATGCTTGAGTTTTTGTGGTACTTCTCTTCGTTTATAGAAAATACTTCATTGCACAGAGTGGCTGCTGCCTGGAAAGGCCACCTGCTTACTTTGGATCCTTGCACCTCAGGGGAGAGCTTGCCTGTCTGGAGGGACGATGGTCAGTGGTCTAGAAAATGGCTAAGATGGACCACCATATTCCATCTGATTGCCGACGAAACAAGCTAATTACCCACACACATCTGTGCATGCACAGCCATTGTGGAGCTGCGTATATGCAAGGCCGTTTGCTTTGGGATTCTTCTCTCAAGCTCAGTAACCAGTTAAAATGGTCTTTAGACAAGCAAAACGCTGTATGAAAATGTCTATGTTCTTTGTAGCAGCCTTTGAAGCAGGCTTATTCTATCAGTTGAATGCAAAAGGTTGGATAAATTTTAAAGATCCCTTGCATGCTGGAATCCTTTCCTCATTTTTGTTCAGTTTTGAGAGACAGAGCATAGGAGATGCTTTGTTAAAATTCTGTTGATTTAAGCTGCTTTCATTTCACTTCCCAGTGTATGACCAAGCAAATGCTCCCTGTGTGTGTGTGTCCACACACATATTTTGAAAAATTTAGCAAGAGATGCGATAAATTGGGAGGCAGGAGGGGATCTCTGTTTTCCAGCCACGTCAAAGCTTTCCTTTCACAAAAACAAGGTTAAACTTCCTTATGTTTGGGCCCCTTTCAGTACCACTGGTAGATCTAAGAGCTTGGTTTTTTTTTTTTTTAAATCAGCAATTTGGTATCAAGCTTAAGTAGGTCAAAGTGGGGAAATGCCAGACTGAGGCGAAGGTGGGTAAACTCTGCTTTCATTCCGTATCGACTGAGAGTGACATGAACCGTTCCTAATTTGTTTAGACCGATAACATGGTGAGGCAGATTATGTTCCAGGAGTGATTTCAACACACTTTGGTTTTTAATGGACTAGATTGCGCTGCATCCGAGAGAGGCGCTGCATTGAGCGTGGGGTGGAAATTAATCACCCCAGTTCTACACCACCTTCTGCAGCTGCATTCAGTTTATAAGTACTAATGATTAAAATTTACCAAGATGGTCAGCTCAGCATTGCTCTTATCTATAGTTTTATTAGAAGGGCTTAGAAATGACAGCACTGTCATTAAATGTTGTGGGTTTTCTTTCCTTTTTTTTTTTTTTTTTAAATCTGCATATATTTAGACATAATTTGCAAGAATATCCATTACATTAATAATGCAAATTCTAATTACTTGTTAGAAAATTGATGTTACCCCTCCAAGCTACATTATTGCACAGCCTTTCTCCGGAGTGAGATTATTTGGATAACAGTCTCCCGAGGATCTCAGGTTTTGTGTTGTGTCAAATTTTTTGCAGCTCTGTGGCTTACAAGCTCATTTTTTTTGCACGGCAAGGGTGAATAATAGTCTTGACGGGCTTATTAATAATCCTGTTTAGACACCTGTACAAATCCTATTGTTTGGAGGAGTGATTGAATTTATGTGTATTAATAAGGTTGAAAATACATTTCTTAACTATTATACATTGATGATCATTTTAGTCTCCCTCTCCTTTTCCTATTAAAAGTATAAAAAACATGCCTGAGTATAAATTAACTGAGTATAAGAACCATGAAAACCTTGCTGGTATTTATGGACTTTCTTTACTCTGAGTTTTCTTATGGTGCTCTCAATTCAGAAGTATAAAACACTGTGAGAAATATTAGAAATAGCTCTATTTTGACATTATTAATTGCTCTTTTTAATGTTTTTAACACAACATTATTGTGGTGCTTCAGTTATTAGTCAAAAAATAGTACTTTATGGTGCAAGTGCAATAGTAAGTTTCTTGAAAATCAAGTTTATCCATGTTTTTGAGTCACTGGGTCTGTCAGCCTTCAATCCTCTAGTTTCAAAAAGCTGAGGTATTCTCCAGCTTTCATTACTCCTAAGTGCATATGACACTATAAAGTGATTTGGATACTTGAAAACAGCAGCAACATTATATTTTTTTAGAATATCGTTAGAGTCAATGCCCATTAGCAGGATTTAACCCAGTTCTTGGTTAGCAAAGTGGCCTTTAGTGGTGCCGTGAGTGTACGGTCAGGAATATTATGATGCAGACTGGAAATGGACCTCTCTGGGTTGTGAAGGTGTATCAGCTCCTTGAAGAATTTCTGATTAATTTTGAGAAATGCCTTCTGTCTGGAAATACCGCAGAGTATCCCAAAATAATGGAATGAAAGCAAAGCTGAATTGGTTGAATTTCCTGTCAGAACACACAGACCATGTTTCTACCCACTCCACGGACTTACTCTTGAGCAGTTGATTACATAGTTCACTTCATGTTCTGTTCAGATTTTCTTTTAAAAAAAAACAAAAAAAAAAAAAAAAAAAACCCAAACAAACAACAAAACCAAAAACCAGGGTTTTTTAATCTCAATTGTGTTTCAAAATACCTTGTCAAAAATAATTCTAAATAAAAACTGTTGTAGTATATTTCTATAGCCCAGTTATTCATGATTGAGATTTGCATTTCAGAATATTGTTAATGTCTAATGGAATGTAGGATATTCATTATGTCCTACTTATAGGTTAATGACACTAAGAATGTTGTTTTTTGTAGGGAAACCAATTTTAGGTCGTTTGAAGTTATTTTTCTTTTAATATCTACAAATTTTCTTATTATTAGTTGTCATGCAACCACTCTCATCAAGTATGTTTTCTGATCATTGCTCAGCCTTTATTTCACAATTGCCTCCACAGGAATGTATAGATGTTATCTGTCCATTACAAAAACCCAGAAAAATGCAGTAATTTGCTATACTCTTTGAAGGAAGGTGCAGGGGAGTGTTTGAGAATCCATTAATCTTCTTTATATTCGCACAGAGGAACTGCAGGAGCTTTATCTAAATTTTTACCTTGTACATTCTCACTGTGTTTGTCCTCACAACAACTCTTTGATGCCGTCAGTGGCTGTAATGTTTTATTGAGCTGGGACAGGGAGGCAGAATGTTTGGCCTGTGGTCATACTGGAAGGATACCCACTTCAGTCTTTCCTGTCCTCGGCTGCCATCCCCACTGCTCCAACTTCTCTTGGGACTGACATGGCAGGAACTTTATTTATTCCTTGTTCTCTTGGTGGCAACAGTTCCCTGTGCACAGAGCTGTTGGAACTCAGAGACGATGGTTTCCAGAACAGCTCCCTGTGTCTCTTACAGCGTAAACAAGGGACAGCTTCAGGTGATGGAATGAGGAGCCAACAATAATTTAAATTAAGCTTTTGGTAAAAAGTCTTTATGCTGCCCTTCAAAGTTCACTTCACTGGCAACACAATTAGTGCCATACCGAGCTGGGTCAAAAATTCAATGCAAATGCAAGAAAAAAATATAGTAATGATTTACCGATAAAGTAAAATAAAGTAAAAACAAATAGGCTGTGTTTGAAAAATTCTGCTTTAAAGGAGCTCCAAATATTTGCAGTTTGTTTTTGGTGTGGTGGAAACTTTTCTCCCCTTTGTCTGTTTCATCTTTAAAAGCACCAGACACATTATATCATTGCACTGAGGTAATATGAGATAATCATGATTTTCCTACTAGTGATTTAATGAAACTTTCTTTGGCAAAATGTCAAATATCCATTTAACATGAACTACTGAAATATGTAAAGCTTAGAAATTTAAAACTACAAAGAATTCTTATTAGGAGAATATTGATTTAACTTAATCCAGTTTAATTCCTTTGTAATGTTTCAAAACTTAAAAGTGATGAGTTTAGAAGACAGCACAGTATTTCTCAGCAGTAAAATTATGATTTTTTTAAGGTAGACCTACTAATGTCACTCACTCTTCGTGACCTTAAGTTTTTGCTTTGCTGTGCTGTTTATAAGGCTTTCCATTTTTTTCTTTTAATGTTATAGATTTTTGGAGCACAAGAGTATATTAGGACAGACTTTATTTTTCCAATGCATTGAAAGGAAATAATGTGCTAAAAAGCTGTTTAATGCTGTTATACTAAGGCACGTAATGGAGACTGAAGACTAAACTGTTCTAAATAAAATTATGCCTCGACTTCTCTGCAGACAGTGTGGAAAAATACAGCTTTTGAAGGCTTGAATTTGCACTTAGACAAGCATGGTCTGTTTCAATGTCCTCGAATGAGTTTTACTGAGGTTGTGATCAGCACTCAGAACTTTCCTTTGGTTTTCATGTGGGAAGGGTGGAAGGTCAGCAATTAGTACATTAATAAGTAAATGCTGATAAATACACATAATTACTTCAACAGCTGATTAGAAATGGTGGGGGGGTTGAAGTCAGATGCATGTTTTAGTTGCATATCATAGACTTTGTTGTATTTGTTTTTCTAATCATGCAAATGCGCATTTAGATGAGCAGATGGAGTGCCACTGGGTAGGAAAAAGTATCCTCAAAGAGCAATGGAAAACTGTTTCTTCATGTGTCTGTTCTGTTTACTGATCAAACCTGTACCATTCAGATTTGAAGTGATTTTCTATTATTTTGTTTTGTTTCGGTTTTTTGTGTTTGCTTTTTTTGTTTGTGTGTTTTGGGGTTTTGTTTTGTTTTTTGTTTGGGGTTTTGTTTGTTTTTGTTTTGTTTTTTTAATTTTAAAATTTGTGACTATAAAAAATGAAGGGATTAGTTTAATAGATTTGATGGTATACTGGAAATCACTACATAACTGGGGGGATCCAGTAAAAATCTTCAATTTTGATATGTTGGGATAGTTTGGTGTATTAGGTATATTTAGTTATTCAGTGACTATTTATAGAAATTTGAATCCTGCTCTATTTAGATGGCTTTGGAAATTCCATTGAGTTTATTATCAATTGAGAAAGTGACACGAAATTTGGTTTTACAGGAACACGGGGTCTTTTGGTTTAATTCCTTCCATTTGTGCTTGAGCTGGGCCCCAATGCTGTCTCTGGGAGGGTTCTGGCTGGGTAACAAACCTGGTTATCTCAGCCCCCTGCTTTCGCTGCCCTTTGCAAATGAGCAGACACACTCGTTCATCCCCTGCAGGAGCTGCAGAATGAGCAGCCAGCCTCTCCCAACACAGGGTTCCCAAATAAGCTCAGCAGCCGGCAGTGCTGAGCTAGATTCGAAAATGTGCTTAAGCGAATTCTGTGGAGATCTGGGGCTATGTGGGGAGATCTCTGTAGCAGATGTGTCAGGGCCTCGGCAGCTCAGAACTGCCATTTGCAGTTTGACACGGTGCCTTTTCAGCAGAGATTTTCTTGAGGGAGGACTTTGGTTTTAAATCAGTGCCTTTAGATAATCTGGAAGAAAATGGCAATTTTCTACTCTCTTTTTTTTCTTTTTTTTCTTTCTTCTTTTTTTAGGAAAATATATTTCATCCAAACAGTATAATTCAGCTTTTACATAGATGAATTTCCCTCTCTAGAGAAGACCTGAAGGCAGAGAATTACCTACAGAAATCACTTTGAGGTCAAAGTTGTGGAGCTGCGGTTACCTTTCCCATAATAAGTGAAAATGTATAACCTCCCACTGGGCATCCTGGTAGCCTGAGGAGGTATAGATAAATTAATTGCTCAATAGTGATATGCACAGAGCTTCGCTCCTTGCTTTATGCCTCTGGTGGTTGTATGAACCTCCGTGTGCAACTGGGGAGGACTGGGAAGAGCCAGAGTCTGAATTTTTTTAGTTATTCCAAATGGCTGTGGTGGGAATGGCTTTTTCATGTTGCACGGGGCAGTAGCTACCCATGTACCACAGCTCTGCACAGGCCCTGTTCTTTCACTTAGGTGCAGATAGATGAAACAGTGTGTGATCGTTCCACTAAACCTTCTTCTCCTTTTGTAGCCCAGTCTGCTAAACCAGAATAGCTTGGAGTCTGGGGGTAGAGACAAGAGGGAACACGAAACAATAGCCGTACATCAAACCTCCCACGTCTCTGCCCAGCTAAAACTGCATCTGCTCTTCACTCTGATGGGGGTGTTGAAGGATCACATCATGTATACATTAAGCTTTGTCTGTGTGTGTGCAAGTCAGTAGATAAAATTGAATTAAAAATGGACTCACCCTGAAAAATATTAGTCTTTTACTTACAGTTGCATCCATAAAATGTATTCCAGCTCAAATCTGTGAAGAAGCTTTCAAGAAAATCCCCCAAACTGAGCTTATTGCATGAGGCTAAATCTTAATCATCAAAACAATTAAAATGTTGACTGCAAGTAAAATGTACTGTGGCCAATAAAAATTTCTATGTATAGACCTCACTTGGAAGTGGTGAGCTCTCTGTAATAAATTACAAACCCTGTGGTTTATGTATTACATTTTCTTCTCCACTGACTAAAAATATATATAGCCCAGTGATTTCAATTAGTTTCATACTTGCTTCTTGCAAAGCTAAATTGGTACAGAGTCTGGCTTCCTATTTATTTTTCTTTCATCCTACAGTAAACACCTCTGTTCAAAGATTGAAAAGAAATTGTACTTCATTTTATCTTTGCTACAGGGAGGACAGTGAGGAAATTGACAGAAATTGCAGAGCTATCGTGACACAGGACTTCCACCTTTGAGGTTTCTTGACTCTCTTCTGAGCGCTGTAGAGTAGGGGAGACCAGAAAGCAAGCGATGCAGTGCCTTGGAGGAAAACAAACAAACCCAAACTCCTCTCTTACTCAGCTTAGCACATCTCAGGTGATTGTCTTGAGGTGTTTACTCACTCATCAGTTCTGTGCTCCACAGGGTGCTTCCTACTATGCCCAACATAAACATTTTGCTCTGTGATCAGCTGCAGTCTTTGTTTGGGAGACACTTGAAGGATTCTCTTCCTTATCCCCAGCAATTATCTTCTGAAATGCACCAGTTTTTTTCCCTCCTCTGCTGCAGATATTTTAAAGCCAATTCTACTGCAGAGGATATCGTTCTCTCTTTAAATCCTTTATGCAAAACCTTTTGTATGCTTGAGAAAGAAGTTTGGTTCGATATAAAATGCGTTCAGGCTTCCTGAACAATTATTTTAGCAATTCACAGCCTATAAAGGGATGGCTCCACAGAAGGAATTCTGTTTTTCTTCCCTGTTTTGGGAAGACCTTCATCCCACTCCCGTTATTCTGTAAGGTAATAGAAGTAATTTGTTTTCCTCTGTACAGGAAAACAAAACAAAACACAATGATATGAAGATAGGAGGAAGTGTCATAATACAGATTTGTGTATGAAATAATAGCATCTCCCCTTCCAGTTTGACTTCAAATAGAACCACCTGCTGATAGTTCAGATTGTGTCCTAAATCACTTTGCTTTTGGTACATAAAAATGTCAAGGATGAATATATTCATTCTGGTATGTTCTTAAAATGTTTTAGTTGTGAGAATAGTGAGTTTCTCAGAATACAGAAAAGATTATCTTATAACCACAATAACATCCAAAGATGTCTAACTTGATTGGAGTGACTTTCAAGACTAAAAGATGGTTGATACCAGCCTACAATTAGTAGCACATTATTGATTTTCTTTCAATTTTGAAATGTGCTAGTGCCATAATTTTTCAAGGTGTTACATCCTGTGCAACTGAAAGCCTGGGATTCATTGTGCTCTTTTTAAGCTGAAGAATAAAAAATATAGCTCTATGTGTTATACAGAGTTGACAATGATAGATCTTGGTGTGGCACATGGAAAGAAAATTTTATTGGGAGCTTTTCTGAGTCACTGACTGCATCTCTGGTGAGTGATTGGTACCAGGTACATTCCCCATGAGAGGAGAGGGATTGGGGTACTTTGAGCATTCACCTTTTGTCTGAGAGTTTGCAGCTAGTAATGCAGCCAGTAATGCAGCCAGTGCTAATGCCAGCCTCTTGGGCCTTATTAGATCTCGGGATCATAATTTGGGGTGGTTTCCTTGACGGGGTTACATTAAGCACCACACAAAAATGCTATATGCCAGCTCTGTTCAGTGAAGTGTGTGGCATATAGCATGCTCACATATGTTATGGGACAGGGACAAACTTCCCTTCTGAGTGGTGGCAAGGAAGGGTGATCTTAAAAAAATTAATTGCCCACTTTCACGTTTGCCTGCTGAAAGTGGAAATGTGGGAAACAATACTGCAAGTAACGCTGGCACTTAGAACTTCGGAGGAGAGGGGTCTTCTACACCTGCCACAAGTTTCTTTGTAGGGAAATAAAACAACTCTTGGGAAAACTGGTGTAAATGCTGGAGCGTTGGGGTTGCAGTAGGCAAATGTTGCATGGCAACAGAGGACTGTGGCTAGGAGAGTGTGTTTGGGGGATATAAATATGGCCATGGTCTCTTCTTGTGGGCACTTATTGCAGGCTGCTTTCCCAAAAGAAGGTGCTATGTGCCACAGGTATTCGTCCTTGCCACTATACAGTCTATTTTTATATTCCATTTTATTGTAGTCTATTTTTATGGTAGAGTTTAGTAGCACTATTTGATGGGGAGGAGGTAAAAAGGGCAGAATCCTTTACCAAGATATCACAACTATGGAAATGTAGACATTGCTGTGATTTTAGGTAAAGGATTAACACATCACAATTCTTAGAGCTTGTGTTTCCTAGGTAAGGAGCAAAAATGACAAGCTCTGGCTCAATTTTGGCATTTTTGTTGTCTAAATAACCTAAGTATTTACAAAGCTGCAGAGACAGGTAAGGTTGGAGCATCTTTGTGTATTTCAACACAGGCTTTTTCAGCATAAAGGATTTCACCATGGGCTGAACAGTTTTGTCTTCAAGCAGGAAAGATATAACAGAATTGTGAAAAAAAAAAAAATCTCCTTCAGGTAGTGTCAGTATTTTTTGAGCTCATAATCCCAGAATCACCATTAAATTGTGGTTGTGCTATGGTATTGGTGAAAGTACATCTCATTCTATTGCGTTAGCAAACGTTTTTGGACATAGAAGTTTTCAAGGTCGCTCAAGGTAGTCATGAACAGCAACCATTCTCAAGTGTGCATGTTTGATAGCAAATGAAATACAGGAATTAATTAGAAATCATGCTTATTCTACTGCATAGTGAAGTAAGGATATGAAATGGATATAATGATATAATCTAACAGTTTCTTGGCAATTATCAGGAAGTAATTTGTCTTCTGCTCTCACAAGTGAATTTGTGGGTTTCTTTTGGAGAAAGGGATGCTTTATTTCTCCCAGAAAGTATATATCTGTGTTTGTGTATTGTGGTAGGAATTATAGTAGTACAGCTGAAATACTCCAGTAGTTTTTTTGCATAATTTGGTAATATATCATTTACGGGAATCCTGGGAAGCAGAGATTTAATATGCATCATTAGACACCACTATTTTTTCTTGGTGAATGTGAATAACTTTTACCAGGGACTTTTCAGTGTGTCAATAATGGGTAACTTCTGCTTGCTGTTATAGGAATAAACTTTTTAATTATGTCGCATTATTGGTTACATTTTTACCAAACAATGACAACAGAGCCGCGTAGATTCCTCCAATAGATATGAATATTGTGACATGAAGCAACACAAGTGTCAGTATTATCTAGTCCAGGGAAATGGTGTATCTTTGCAAACAACTCCAGGGTGTCATGAAATGGTTTTTAGAGATGAGCTTGTATACCTAAGGTGCTTGTGGAAATAATTTGCACAAGACAATGAGCTTGCAACATTTTTGCCCAATGCAGGATTTTGTTTTAACCTTAAGCATCTTTTTGCTGCCAAAGGCGAACAAACCTGTGCACAAAGATCTGGAATAGGCAATCACTCCATTCTGCCTCACATAGAGCTGCCCTTCAGATGATTTCCTTTCATGAGACAATACAGTGCTGTGAATGTACACATCCTGGAAAGCATATTTAATTTTTATTTATTTTATAACCACAAGCCTTTGTTATTTCACTGTAAAGCTAAAGTCTGCTATTCTTATCAAATCACAGAATTATAGAAAACTATGAGTTGGAAGGGACTTTTAAAGGTCATCTACTCCAACAGTTCTGGGCATCTTCAACTACATCAGGTTGCTCAGAGTCTTGTCCAACTTGACCTTGAATGTTACCAGGAATGGGGCATCTACCACTTCTCCTGGACAGCTTGTTTTCAGTGTTTCACCACCCTCACAGTAAAGGGTTTCTTTCTAACATCTGATATAAACCTCCTCTCTTTCAGTTTAAAGCCTTTACCACTTGTCCTATCCCTGCATGACCTTGCTAAAAGTCCTTCTCCAGTTTTCTTGTAGGCTCCCTTCAGGTACTGAAAGGTTGGAAGCAGTAGCTGGTGTGTTATGTCTCTGGGTGAGCATATGAGAATGATGACCATCCCTTGCAGAGTCTGAGGTCCCACCATTCCTGAAAATGGGGATAAACCTTGGGAGCATCCCCTGGGAATAACCAGGGAGTGCTGATATTTTGATTTCACAAGTTGCTTAGCCTACTCCCGCTTTCCCATCTGTAACACATATTTTTTAGCCATATGTTGTTCTTCTTTTCTTGAAAAAAGCAGCTAGAGAAAGATTAGGGTCTGCAGTTATTTCTGTTAGGAGGGACGATGTGACAAGAAGTGTGTTTGATGCCAGCATTTTATTTCTAAGGAGGTACAAATTTGTGATGAAGCCATCTTTGAATGGAGGAGGAGCTGTATTATGGGGCAGGTTTCTGGCTTGTAGCCCTCGTGTTTTTTGAATAAAACCTCCTCAGAGCACCCTCCCTGGTGCTTTTAGCTCAGCCTGAAGCCTCCCCAGCCACCTGAGTGCAGTGCCAGCTGCAGCAGCAGCAGGGCTTCTCCCTGGCACAGGCACACCCTCACCCTCTTCCCCCTAGCCTCTCGGCATTTCTAAGTAGCCTTCCAGATGCTTCTGTTTGAAATTCTTTCCTGATTTCATTCACACAGTTATTTTGCCTAATTGTCAGCTTTTTTTTTTCTGAAATTTTTCCCAGCCTATTTTTATAAATATTTTAACATTGTGAATTTTTTTTTTTAATATTGCCTTTTTCACTTCCAGGAGCAGCGGGACGTGTTATACTATTTTTCTACACAAATTAGTTCAAGTTTTCTGTTGTCCTGACTATCTAACATTAAAATTTCCTATAAAAGAAAAGAAAGCATTTTCTATGCGCCACAAGTTCAGGAGAACAGCAATCCTTTTTCTTTCCCTGCTATTTATTATCTAATGCCTTTGTGTTGTGCCTCTGCACTTTAGATGTAAATCCTTTCTAATCAAAGTTATCGTGGCTTGGTCATTTATTCCTTGTAGGAGAGCTCATGCATGCCCTGGACTGTTCTCATTGCCTGCTCTCAGACATTCTCTGTCTGAGTCAGGCATTGCTGGGGTCTTGCTTTGCTCCCGTGAAACGTCACCTACTGGAAGCATCCTGCAATATTGTCTCTGGTACTCACAACATGGAATTTTTTGCAACTTTTTCAAATTTTTATTTAGCAGATTGCATCCTTGTGCTCACCAATTAGAAGATATTTCACTTTCCTTCCCAGCTACATTAAACTCTTCTAAGGTGAATGAGGGTTTCAGGCTTCTACCTGCAAATACAGGTTGTTTTCCCTGCATGACCTTTTCAGCATTCAAGGTTTACCAGATGTTTCTAATAATCTTTCTTCTTGATAAAGCTTTATAGTTTCTCCAAATGTTTCCACTGTTCATCAGCAGTTCTCGATTATTAGCTTGCATTTTAGTTATTTATATTTATGGCCAGATTAAATAAATGCCATCTGACATATAAGCAGAGACTTCAATAGCCGGTGACTTTTCACAAAATATCAATGAATAAATCCAAGTCATGAGAGTTTGCATATCATTCAAATTTCCCTTTTCATTTTGCATTAAAGTGGAGAGAAATGTCCATGAAGCTGTAGTGAATTAAGACATTCTTTTAATGCTAGATAAATAAATTCTAAACCAGAGTAAGAATTGTTATTTTCCAAACTGATTTTTAGTGATTATCTTATAATAAATAGTTGTAAACAATAGAAGACTAGCTGAAACTGGGTAAAATATATGTTTATGTAGTAAAAATAAAAATAGCTTTAAATAGTAAAAGAGTATTTCCTTGAAATGGTAGTGGTAAAGTATCTTCGTACATTAAACGTTTTTTAAATGCAGTGTTTTCCTTTCTGCCTGCTAAGCAGCTTTTAATAATTTCAAATTATTTGCTCTGTTCTCCAGCTACTTAAAATTTCAGTGATTTTCTATGTGAGATTTTTTTCAAAAGGATTTGGGAGTCCAAATAAATTATGTCAACTGGTTCTCTTGTATCCATTTTATCCATTACTATGCTTGTGCAGTGTGACCCACTTTGAGAAGTTTATCAGATGAGAAAGAGTTACGTAGTGGTGTAATACAGACCAAACTACTGTCTAAACGTATCTTCAAGCACCATAATGGAAAGTGGGACTCTTCAGATCACTGTAAATTAAATTGATTAATAATACATCATGATAAAATGAATTTTTCATGGTTTGGGAGCTAATGTTCTCAGTTATTCAGCAATGCAAAATGTAGGAAACTTGCATATAAACAGCATACAAGAGTTGATCCATGAAATCTTTATTTAGAATATGAAGTTTTGGCTGTTTTTCTTGTTTTTTTTTTTTTTTTTTTTTTTTTTTTTTTTTTTTTTTTTTTTTTTTTTTTTTTTTTTTTTTTTTTTTTTAATATGCTAGAACAATTTTACTAAAAATATCTTTTGCTTTTGTTGGGAAAAATTAAGTCAGAAATTAAACTGGCCTTGTATGGACAGCAAAAGTATCCTGTCTGTTACAGTAACAGCACACACACTTTAATCATTGTATATTCAAAATTTTCCCACTTTTTGGTTCTTCCATGCTATGAAATAAAACTTTTGTTCCGCACGGTTCATGTTGCAGTTTCTGGAATGCATTTGCAGTGCTGATGTAGGAAGTCCTATTGTCTTTTGAAAACGTCTTTGTTAGAGAAGTTTTTATAGCATTCAATTTATAAACATGGATGTTGTTATTGACGTGCATCTTTCCTGGATCCTGATTCCAAGTCATTATCCTGTGTGCTTAAACCTTGGAGTGTTCTAGTGGACCTGAATTTCAAGAATTCAGAGCTTATTTTCAGAAAAAATATGTCGCAAATGGATCTTTTATGTTTAGGAGCCTTGGCTGGTTGGTTGTTTAGAAAACAACTGGAATTAGGATTAACTTTTTTTCACTAATATTGTGAATGTGATCAATTATATTGGAAAAAACAAATTGCTCCTAGTCCACGTACTAATCTCTGCAGGAACTGCATAATTTTGGAGTATCCCACCACGAAATATTAGCAGTATAAGCTTCTGTATTGTCCTTTTGAACATTGTTTGTGACCACTTTTCATCGCTGAACACATGTAAGGGCACCAATAATGCTGAGCACTCATTACATCTGGGTGCTCCAAAGAGTTCAGTATTTCTCAGGATTTAGCCTGTAGAAATGAGAGATGGGAAACACTTGTATGTTTGTCTAAATCATCTTTATATTACTCAAGGGCAATTCCCTAGCGGGTATTTTTTAAGAACAGATATCATGATCACCTCCTTTGTGGAGTAAGATTTAACTTTGGTGGAAAGGTCAAAATGTAAACTAATTGCAAAATTCAGCCTCTGCTGCCTTGTGTCACTTTAGGTGATTCAAGGTGAGGGCCTCCACAAATGGTAGCAATGGCGGCCAACTTTTCTAAATTATTCTCTATTCAAACTTTGTACAAAGTAGAGGTCTTAATTCTCCTTTTCCACTTTGCTAAATAAATTATGTGGCTGAAATTGCAGGTGTAGTAACCTATCACTCAATATATCTCTAATCCTGGGCACACATTCTCTGTGGAAGTATCTTTGCACCAGTGGAAAGTTCAGTTAAAGTCTGCCAGGCTACTCATAGCGAGGTGCCCTGGCATGCAATACTTTATAAAAACAAGAAGTGAAGGAATTGAAGCAAAGGTGTTCTCTACAAGACTACTTCCCAAAATAAAGAAAAATTCAGATAAATCTCCATTTTTCCTTCTCCCTTTAATCACTGCTCTCAAACTCATTAAGATGTTTGCTGTGCACCAGTGAGATGTTTTGTCAACCAGAAATGATGATGTTTCCAGGCACAGATCACTGTAATTATCTAGAGGTTTTTGGTGCATTTGGTTGTTTTTTCCCCTCCAAGAGTGATAGAATTGTTTAGAGAAACTGCAGAAAAAAATCTGGGAATTGTGCTTATGTTATTCAGCATGATAATACAGAGACAGATGATTCAGGATTGAGAGAAATGTGTCTTTCCCTGAAAACAGGAAGACAGGGAACTTATCCTGCATGACCCCGATCCAGCATCAAAGGTTGATGGACAAATTATTGCTAATGGCATCATCTCTGCTTTAGTCAATTAGTTAATTTGCATCAAAAGAGCTCTATTGCATGTAGCTAACCACCATTATGTGCCTGAGGACAAGATCATTATGTGTTGCATTTCGGGTTTGCCATATTTTTCTGTATTGTTGGAAGAAATCACAGTAATTTCCGGCATTTCTCTTTCTTTCCTTACAAGAATGTTCACCAAGGTCTGGGAAAAAAAGTAGTATTTCCCATGAGAATAAGTGAGTTGTTTCCTGGAGAAACAAAGATGAATCCCTTTTTTAATGGTACTTTCCTGGTATCTGAAGTGGAGACCTAGCACATGCCCTAACTCAGCCGTTTGGGATCTGACTTAGTGGACTTTCTGGTTTGCAAAATATTTGTAGCTCATAATGAGATGTAAAACAATGTAAATTTGAGAGGTGGGATATTGGTGTTCATCTGTCCCTCAGATCTATTAGTGATGAAAGAAAACTGCTCCCCTTTTTCACGGCACCTATTTCAGGAGCAAATTGCGGATGCATGGGCAGGTGGAGACCCAGGGCTGCAGTAGCCCCATTCCACAGAGGAGCCTGCTCAGAAACAGCATTTAAATCACAATATTTGGGACTTAAATCCAGACACCAGGTTGTTCTCAACCTTGCTATCATCAATCCTTCTATCATGCTCCCCCATCAAATCCCTCTCTCCTCAATATATTCCATTGCTGTGCCGTTACCACAGCTGATTCTTGAGCGCAGATTTAAAATTGAGATTGCATGAGTGAGAACTAGCCACAGCATTCACTGATACCTATTTATCTTGGGCAAGATCTTTTAGCTGTGTAACATTTGTCAAAGCTCTGTTGGCAATGTAATCTAGAGCAATCATTTCTCTTCTGTCACTGCAAATTCTGCCTGGGAAACTGCAAACCTAAAGCAGACTTCTTGGAGAGCCATGCCGAGTGAAAACTGAAAGACTGGGAACTGCTGAATGTCAGCAAAGGTTATGCAGTCATTTCTCATGTCACTTTGACAGGCTTGCCACTCGCATGAGAGCCAGGAGCAAGGGGGAATTGCAGGATGGGGATCCAAGGGTGCATGGGGAGAGACGGGAAATGGACCATTAATCAAGGGCAGAACATGGGAAAGCTCTGTCTTTCAAAGTGGGGTGACCTTTAGGAAATCTCTAGTTAAACACTATGATTAACGTTCTGTGTTCATTTCTTAATCAGCTGCGTTATTTATTGCAAAAGTGAGTGAAAATAAACAAAAACAAAGTTAAAAGGAGCAGCTTTTTAAAGACAACACTGGAGAGGTTCTGTTCAGTTGCTAGGGGTTTTTTTGTTAGATTTAGTACAATTTATATCTATGCTGCAGGTCTTCAGAGAACGCTTTTTGAAGGTACTGATAGGCTCTGTGTACACAGCAAGATTATATTAGATTGTTCAGAGAGACACTGATACATATTATTGCCCTATTGATTCATGATGTTTTATTGTATGAAGTGTAAAATCACTGAACCTCAGGTTAAATATTCAGTGAGATTTGGGGTCTTTTAGTCATAGAAATCCTATTAAGAGAGAAAGGGATCATACAGCTGAACTGCTGTGAATGGCACAGAGCAGTTACCTCTAGAGTTCTGTAATGATCTTAATAATGGAAAAGTCATTTGATATTCATTGTCGAGCCATTGATCATAATGGATTCATTCATTATTAATGTGGCTGCTGCACAGTGGTGAAAGACCTGTTGCCAAGTGAGCATGAAGATTAGTTTTGCAGAGGAAATCTTGAGGTAGCTTGAGATCAATAATCTTACCTGCCATGCCAGCACTATTACTGGAGAGGAAGTTAAAGGATGTCAGTTGTTGGTTGAGTCTTCAATAAGCTGAAAGAGGAAAAAAAAAAAAGACAAATTGCCAGGAGGGGATACTGAAGCTGTATCAGAAGCCTAAAATCTATAGGCTTAAATGATACCATCATAAATTGCATAAGTTGACTGAGATTGCTACCCATCATCATCATCATTGGTTTGAAGATCACATGTCAGATGATTTTCCTGTATCCTAATCACTAATTCAATCTGTTTTTCAAGTACCTTGACTCTGTAATTGTTCTTGCCTTTCTTTATCATCTCCAATATGCATGAAGAAATACTCAACCACGTTACCTCTTAGAGTAACTATTAAAGTATTTCCAAAAGACTTGCAGGATGCAACAAATCAACAGCTCCTTTCTGGGCATCTCTCCTCATACTTCCCAGTTGTATGATTGCTCCTCCCTCTGCCAGGCAGCAAAAAGACAGGTTTGGTTACTGAGGAGAGTGGTTAACCAGTCATGGTTTTCCCCTTCATGTTTTTCTGTGAAGTATCAAGAGCTCTGAAAAGGCTCTAAACAACCTTTTTTTGTGGTGTCAGTTAACTAACTAAAACTGCATTCCTCTTATTAGGAGCTTATGTCCACCCTTTTTGTCTTTTCAGGTGTTTATTTATGTATTTGTGTTATTGGGAGCAAGTAGACCTGATTAAAAGTAACTATGGAAAGTTATTTTCCAATTCTGCTCTGAAAGTGAAGTGGGAAGTTCCTCTTTGAAGTCCTTTGCTCAGCAGTCCTTTAGGTGCTTTCAGAGTTACTTTCACCTTCTTTAGTCAATGTGGTGAGTCAGAATGTTACCTGTGCCATATCTTTGACTGGTATGAGCTAGATAGAAGCTGAGCTTCTGCCTTTTGTTATCACTAAAATCATACACACCAGGGATTGCACTGACATTTTGTATTTGTTTCTTCCCTCAATACCCTTTTTTTCTCCCTATTATCTGTATTTATTTCTCAGGTAGGTGGACTATGAAAAACTTAAAACTGGATTTGAAACTGGCATGTGGGTGGCATTTTACCCCATAATCCTCAGAGGGAAAATATAATTTTCTTTCATTTTTTGATCAGAAGAAGGCAGTGTTCCTTTCCACACTATTCTTTCTCTTCTGTTCTCCTTAAAATGTTAATCAGTCAGGACTTGATATCAGTCCAATAAAACATCTGTCTAGCAAGATTTTAAGGCTGCAGCCCAAGAAAGCAGTGGACGGAAGATGTTTTTCAAGTGCATTTAGTATCTTAAATATTAAAACAAATTACATTTTGCTTCATGCCTTGATAAAGAGTGGACTGATGGAGTGGCTGTCTTAATGAAGGTGTACTGGGTAGGAGGCAACAAAGTCATCTCTTGATTTTTCCCTTCTATTTCAAGAGTATACAGCAACAGGTTATAGCCTAGCAGAAATAGATAGAATATGATGGGTTTTAAATAATACTGAGCTCCAAAATGCCTCAAAAATCAGTTCAATCTCATTGATACACATGTAAAGTAGCCTTGTATACAGGTAAAAACCTAATGTATGGTGTTTAGATATAGATATCTTAAAGTAATAAATATCAAAAATATTAATATAAGAGCAAAGCACATCTCTTTTATTCAAATAAATATTAGTATGAGAAGTCTTTGAGTGGCTATCAAAGTATCTGAAAGTAAAGATGTCTTTCAGGAAGTAACATCTATATCCATTTGAAGCAAGCTTGAAGCTAGGTTGGTAATGACATGGTTCTGTAAATTTAGGAGTTGAAATAATTCTCCAAAAGCTGCTGTTTTAACATTTCTGGACAGAAAACATGCCCTTGCATCAATTCATAATCTTGTTCTCTTGCATGCCTGCACTTCTGCCATCTGTTAGTGTGGCATTTTGCCCACTCTAGGAAATGGTGTTTCGTTTTCTGCCGTGTGCACATATCGACTTGCTTTCTAGAGAAATCCTGAAAAAAATACAGCTGTTGTTTCTGGCTTTTTTCTTTCCATACATCTCCTTTTTTCAAGCACTCTCACTGTGTGCTTTCCTTGGAAGGATGATGGAGAGTTCAGTCTCAGTCTTTTTCTCGTTTGCCAAGGTCTTTTCTGAGCAGCCAATGTTCACCTGCCTCTAGACGACCAGGAATTCCACTGGCTGTTCTGGTGGTGGTTTTAGAGTTTAAACATAAGCTTGGTTTATCTTTGCTTGGCTACGAAAGGATGAGGCACAAGCACTGTCCCTGTGCTTCCTGAAGGTCTCCTGACAATCTGTCCCTGCTAATGTGCCCATCAGTGTATCTGAAACAAAAAAAGTGTGAGCTTTTTCTTGTAGAAACTCCCAGACACATTTCTTCATCTTGGAGTGACAATGAGGAATATTCATGGCATTTTGCTGAGCTCCCAAGCCTTGCTCTTAACCTCCCAGTTTGAATTTCTGATGTTGTGTAGCCTGTGAAAGCTACACAAAACGACCTGTTTTGTTCTCAACTTAAAATGTATTCCTGCATCCTCTGAGTCGCTGGCTCCACATTTGGGAGTACATGGCATGATTTCATGTGAAATAATCTCCAAAGCACTCATAAGAAATTTAAAAAATGCAACAGCAAGAGAGTTAACTGGCATATGGCTCACATGAGGTATCTTCATCAGGGTGCTGAGCTTATACTTGAATAAAGAAATGCTGAGAGGGACAGTAATGCCCCTATGGAAAAGTGACATATACAGGAATAATTGCAGGATATGTGCACCGAGTGCCAAATGGGGCAGTCAAATGGAGGTTTCACAAGTGCCTGAGTGATCAGTGAGTGCAAGGGGAGCTGAGAGGCCCAAGCAGGAATGGGCTCACAGGGAAATATTAGTCAGCTACAGAGCAGCTTTTGTTGTGAATTTAAATCTCAGTGGCATCATTTCCTTGTTTATCACAGAGGATCAGATTTGACTGATGACTTGTGGAGGTTTCCTTGAGATCACTGACAGGTATGCTTAATTAGAGGCAAAGAATTCAGTGGAAGATGAGTGAGGAATGACTCCCTCTGTGTCAGTGAAATTCCCTTCTTTACACTGGCTGCATTTCACAAAGGGACTGTGAGGTAAATTGCATCAAGGCAAACTCCTGGCTGCACTGGAAGTTTCAACCTCCTACTTTTCATGTCCATTCCCAGGTAAATGTTAGCAAGAACAGTATCAAAAACAGGGATTGAAAGAGTGGTCTTTATTTTCAAATACGTTATGGGAGTGGTTGGCACACATACCAGACTAGTAAGAAGATGGGTCTGGTTTTGAGGCTGGCTAGAGTAAAAGTCTAAGCATGAGAAAAAGGGGCTGCTGGCAAAAGAAGATGAGAAGTGTCCTGGGACTGTGACCATCCCGCAGGGTCTTATCTCCCCTGCATATCCTTGCCTGCGTCTTTCCCACATTAAAGCTGCATGCCCACCCACCTGCCATCAGTCATCCTGCTACTCTTGCCTTTTCCAGCTCCAGACTCATTCTTTCTGCCTGTCATTCCCGTACCAATTTGCCAGAGGTATAGCGTTTGCACACAGGGGAATTCTCATTTTCAGTTATTAAAACAAAGTGCAGAAAGAGCAGTTGGTTCAATAATATATAAAAGAAAAGCCCTTTTAAACTGGCTGGTTGCTGTAGCTATTTATGCTAGCTGTGGTAAAGCTCAATAATTAATAGACACCTCATAAGAAGTTTGGCAGACACGTGCAGATACTGTGTATTTATTATAGGTGCAGCTGATAAACCCTTAGCATCATCACAGCATTGTATATATTTGCATTTGAAGCTGCTTTATATATATTTTTCTGCATGTATATTTTCAGTGTGTAAACACACATAGGAATGGCTTTGTGTTTACTAAAAGTACATAAACAATTTACAGAGGATATGAATCAGCTGATTCTGTGCTGTGGCCTTTTAAAGTTACTGTTGACTGCATTTGGAACAGCTTTTGGAAGCCCATTTCCCATAGAACACAATCTAAATAATTTATGTTCCGTAAATAAAAAATATTTGGTATGTACTCATGTGTTTACACATCTGCACACACACATGCACATGTATATATTTATAAAAGCATAATTAATTCCATCTACCCTTCCAAAGAGGTTTCCCAGAGCCAGGCTCTAAAATCCCTGTTAGTTCCCTTCTGCTGTTTGGCCAGAGAGCACATTCATGCATGGCTATGGTTTTTATGAAGGCAGTAAACAATGCTTATGACAGTGGCTAGAGATAATTCTCCAGAGTACAAGGACAGACTTTCTTGTGGGAAACAGGTACTGCTGATAAATTTTCAGAGGTCATTTTTGTGGAGGTGACTCGACGTAGCCATTCCAAACCGCCAGCCCCTTGATTTCCCCTAGTGCACAGCTCGAATGGGAATTACTTGACTGAGTAATGAGCAAATCTTTTAAAACAGATCTGGTGGTCCAAACACACTCTAGTGTTTTTCATATGCTTGCACAGCGTGCAGTGGCAGGTATGAAATAGTATCGGTGTTTTGTTCCTCTGCTTCCTGCTACATTTCATTTATATGGGGGAAAAGCCTCAAGCAACCTGCTAAGGAACACTGAGATCAGAGACCTTCATGAGATTCACATGCTTCTCTCATTTTCTTTTATGTTCCATCCACTGGGGTTGTCAGTATTTAAAATGAAATCCTCACTTCCTTGTCAATAAAATGTCACATTGGTGAGTGTTAGGTGAGAAACAACAATGGTAATAAAGTGATTAAGTTCATGCACTGAGAAGGCCATTAACTGAAAAAGGACAACTTGAGATGGAACAACTAGATAAAAGAGAAACATGAGATGGACTGTGATCAGACTATCAGTCTACTATTAGTGTAACTAAGAAGATGAAGGACCAGATTTACAAAGCAGGTGGAAGGCTATAGATGTGTCAGGTGAATTCTTTGAATAGTTGCTGCGTGAAAAAAAAAAAATTTCCTAAATAGTCTGTAGTAGAGATACATTTTAAGTTTGGATGACAACAGCTCTTGGTATATTCTATTTTAATAGTTCAGAGATGATCACAGTATGGAAGTTTTTCAGATAAGTTTTTATTATTTTAAGGTACAGAGCAAATATAAAGTCCTCATCCAAGTAAGAGTGACTTTGTATGTCTGCATTTTGCTGTCTTGACAACAGTGAGAGTTACAAACCTCTGGGCTTGTTAAGAGCTATGTTTTTGTTTCTGCTGCAAGAAGTTTTTGTACCGTTGTGCGAGATGGAAAATACAAGGGCCTCCACGTTCTCCTTTCAGTTGCAGTGGTGTTATGGTGTATCAGTATAACCCTGAGAACCAAGAGAAAACTGTACCTGGACATACTTAGCAAGGCACTATTGAGTAACTTCTTAGAGCAGTTGTTTCTGACACAAAAAAATTCAAATCATGTAAAAGCACGTGGCTTTTTCTAAGATAGGTTTTCAGATTGCAATGACATATTTTCAATTTATGGATAGGATATGGAGATATAAAAATCACTGGATTATGACATATATTTACGTGGGCTTTTTTTTGGGTGGGAACTTGTGCCACTCTTACTTGCTAAATGTGGTTTTGCAAAATCAAGATAGATGATTACTGAGAATCTTTTCAATATGCTCCTTTTGAAGTATGTGTATATATTATTGATTTTACATAATTTGAATATGTGGCCTTATAATGTCCAGAGGAACCATAAACAAGAATGTGTTATTGGGGTGTATTGTACACTTGTACCTGGTAGACTTTCACTTAGAGTGAACACAAAAATTTTCATATTTGAATAGTCAGGAATACTGCCCAAAGTACTCATTAAAATATCTAAATTAGATCATTCTTCTAAAATCCAATGTATTCTTCCACAAAGAATCATTCCCTCTTTCATTAATGTAACATTAATGATTTCATGAAGTTTAAAATGTTGAAATGTTACAGAAGACAATTAACAGAAGAGGACATTTTCTAAAGAATTATTTAGATAGAAAATGCAAAGATCTGCCCAAAGAAGGGTTGTTATCTATTGCTAGAAAAATAATTGGTTATTAGTATAGAATCTCACTACAGCTGAAAATATTCCAGTCACTCTTCCAGTGATAACATACTAACCAATTTCATTTCATTTGGCCTAAACATGTTAGGAAGTTCACATTCCATAAGAATTTCCTGGATTGTGATGTAGAGAGGAATATCTCTTAAGCATGTAGAGAACACCCATGTTGATCTGAAGAAAACCTGGGGCCAATGGGAAATTTTCCGCCAGCAGATATGGTGAGGCATCCTTTTAATCAAAAGCCTTCCCTGTATGAGGGGGCCTGCCTTCTCTTCCCAGGAGTGTGTGGAAAAATGGGATGGGAAGGGTGTATCCTTCTCAGTTTCTTCTGAGTAGCTTGTGGTTCTCCTTAAAACAAGATTTTGTTTAGATATTATAAGCTAATGTTTCTGGGAATGTTATTTTATATAGATCATTATCTCTTTAAACACAAGTATTTTCAGGATTATTATTGACAGTGTCCTTCCTGAGCACATACGTGGCAATAAACCCTGGATTTTTATGCACTAGGAATAACCATTTAAAATTATAGCCCCTTATTTTGGTAAGCCAGATTTGACCTCAAAGGATTTATCTTTAAAATGCTACTAAATCTTTTTAGCTGGGGGAATAGGACCATAAGATAAAAAAAAAAAACAAAAACAAAAAACCAAAAGAAGTTTGGCTGGCTTTCTGCAGCAACAATTTGTTTCTCTTGTAAACAGGAAATATTTTCAAAGTTCCACCGTTCCAGGTTTCAGTCACCAAATAACGTGAAGGGGTTTCACTTGGACCTTGGTTGTTGCAAATTTTTTGCTGTTAGGATTTCATGGGCTCAAGCCTAGATGTCAGCAGGTATTAAAGTGTCTCTCAACATAAGTACATGAACATTTTAAAGGTTACTGTGTCCATACATAATTCTGATGCTTTTTTCCCCCCTGGACAACATTAACAGCACATTATAACTTAAGAAGTTCAAATACAATACTTTTTCAAACCATATGTGGCATATCTAACATGGCAAAAGTGTTTGTGGGTTTCACTCAAACTTGACGCAATTGTGAGTGAGTTAATCTATGATAAAGGCACAGATGAAAACTGCTATTGTTTTAGCTTTAATGCACTTCTTTACCACCAATGCAATGGGATGAAACTAAGCCTCACGCTTAGTTGAATGGTAACTACTAGAAAATGACTGAGCCTTTGTAACATTATAAAATAACTCTTGTTTGTGTTTTTACTGCGGGGGTTTCTTTATCCTTATGTTAGGCATGTATATCTTAAATTGACAGTATCTACATAGCAATAGTTTACCTGCCAGGGTAATGCTGCAAGACACGAATGTGAGTGTTCCCTGGGGCTTGTGGGGGGAACAGGATTATCCTTTCACTTTATATTTGTTGGTTTTCTTTTCAGAAGTACGGCACAATCTTTATTGTTTGTTTTTCCTTTTGTTCTCAATCTTATCTGAAAGGCAGATTTTCAAGGTACCAGATGTCCGTATCCCCAGTGACAATTAACTAGAAAAACAAGTTCCTCTGTTCACATACCTGAACTGGATGACCCAAAAGAAAACATTGGGTATAGTTTGAATTCTATTGACATTTATTTCAATCTGAATTCCGAAATCACCATTTTCCCAGTAAATCAGTGTTGATTAAACTGATATGACTGTAAATTTAATTATATTAAGAATGTATATCATTAAAAATCATAGTCAAGCTAATAATTTGTAATTAGTCTCTCAATAGCATGCTGAGAATCCACACAAGATCATTCTGGCACTGAATAGCTATGGACTTATGAAGTTCATGTATGAGACTTTAGGCACTCGCTGTATACCATAACTTGAATATTTTAACTATTTGTAGGTGCTGAGAGAATCACTGTAGGGTTTTTTTCCCCCCATCATCTTTATTTCTCAAATGACATTACTCTTGTTCTTGTGGAAATTTGGAGGTTTAATGCTATTGTATACCACTATAAATAAATAAATATCTTTGTAAAGGTAAGGAGGAGTACTGTGCTGAGCAGTAATGTTCTTTGTAGGATGAAAAGGTGGGCCGAAAGCAGTCTAAAAGGGAATCACTGGGAGAAGTCAGCACACTGCAAGTGAAGGCTGGAGCTCTGTAGAACGTGGGCTCTGACAGCCAGGTTGGACCTAAACACTACAGTACTCATACCCTGACTCTGACTCTCAAAACTCTCAGGGAAATATAATAAATAATTTTAATATTCAATATAAGGTACAAATGTAGGTACCGTCCTACAAACACCCACAAGAGACAAGCTTGAAATAGCATAGCTTCTAATTATAGTTTGGTTATAGATCTGGAAAGGTAGAGAGAGATTTTACCAGGGCGTGTAGTGACAGGACAAGGGGGAATGGACTCAAAATAAAGCGCGTAGGTTTAGATTTGATATTAGGAAAAGAATTCTTTACTGTGAGAGTGGTGAGGCACAGGCACAAGTTGCCCAGAGCAGCTGTGGGTGCCCCATCCCTGGAAGTGTCCAAGGCCAGGTTTGAGGGAGCTCTGAGCAACCTGGGATAGTGCAAGGTGTCCCTGTCCATGGCAGGGGGTTGGAATGAGGTGATCTTTAAGATCCCTTCCAGCCCAAACCATTCCATGATCTATTTGTAGTGCTTAGTGATGCTACTGACACTTCGTAGTCCAGATGCTGTAATGATTCACCTCTTTTCATCCCCCCAAAAACCACCCATCCTGCGTTAGTTGAAACCTCCCTGCCCTGAAAGATAATGACACATCCAGTGCACACTTTCATTGCAGAGATCAGCTGAACTGTAGCCATGTCCAGCTGCACAGAAAACTTATCATTAAAACTTAGGAAAAGTGTGCATTTCAAATGAGTAGGGAATGTTGTAGTGTATTATTTCAGTGCCATGGGAACTTCAGACCTGTATTCTCCTGTGTAGATTTCACACTGAATATCAAATCAGGACAGAGTTCTCAACATGTTGGGTCCATGTTAAACATTTTCTGAACCTCCCTGGTAAACACCAGCCCACACTAGTGTGGTGCCAGACAGTGTCCATGGTGAGAGTAGGAGAATGTGGGCACAGGGTCTGCGTTCTTTAGTGAGGCAGAGAAACTGCAAACGTGCAAGCTGCCAGTGCCTGACAGAAATGTAACCCCCCGTGAAAACAAAATCAAATATTGTCCTTAATGTGGAGAGGGTAAAAAAACTACAGCTACTAGAACTGGGTGTTTACAAGTGTTGCTTTAATTGCCCTCACAAGGTTTTTGGGTACTATATTAAGGAGCATAAACACATCTCTCCAGAACAGTTAGTAATTCCCTGTAATTTCTGAGACACTTCAGGCAAATGAGTTCTAAGTACTTGTTTCTATAGCATACACACAAATGGGAGTAAACCTAAGAACACTAATTTTCCTTTAGTTATCTTATTTACATTTTGTATTTTGAAAGACCTGCCCACTGTGCATTGGTATTTATGGGTTTTTATTCACAAATAGAATAAAATTGTTTTATTTGCATGTGCTTTAAGTGCTGTAAAGTGGTTTTTTTAGCACTGTTTTTCAAACACATTCCAAAATGCCATTAAACTAAAGAACATTCAAGGGTTATAGGTAAACATAAAGCTTAGATAACCCATTCTGTTTCTAATGAAGTTGCTAAAACTCTCTCGAGATTTCGAAAACTCTAAAACGAACTGATGATTTATCTTAAGGAGAAACACAAATTTGCTAACCTCTTTAAATCACAGGTTCCACTTTAACATTTTTTGTAAACGCAATTAAATATGACAATCTTAGAGAAGGCAGAGCTATCTGAGTGTTTAATTCCTCAGGTACTTATTTAGCAATTTATTTCTATCACTGAATTGTGGAAGAAAAGATTTATTCAACGCATAAAATATAATACACTAAAAGTTTAATAAAACTTTTTATTTGAAGTTAATACAAAGAAAGCTTTAAAACTTAGGCACTATTGATTGCTAAGATAATTTATATTACAGTAGACTATAAGCAAACTGATAATTGTACAATCTTGCTTAAAAAGACCTTCAGAACAAGGGGTGGTCTTGAACGTTTTTTAAGAACGAGCAACTAATTCTTTTGGAGACTTGAAGAAACCTGAGGAGCACTGAGAAAGCTGTTTCTGTCCTTCAAAACCTCTGATCAGACATGTTTTCCCAGGAGAGACTAAAACCCTGGAAAAACATATACAAATTATGTTTCCACCTTTCATGGACTAAATAAAACCCCATAATAGTCAATTATAACAAGTGGGAGTCTCTGGCTTTTCACAGCCAGTGTCCTACATTTTTGCTGTTCTGAAATTCCCTCTTTTGCTTTGATTTCAGGCTCTTTTTTTTCCTTGTTGTTTCCTTGTCTGATTTTCCCTGCCTGGTTGGAGGGACATTACCGAGCACTATCATTGTGACCTCATTTCTGCTTTCCTCAGTTATTCTCAAGCCCAGCCTGGTTGAAGGGTTAAAAACCTGCCCAAACTGATTAGTTAATACCTGAATTGGACCCTTTCTTATACACACACACAAAAAAAACTACAAAAACAAAACCCAAAGAAACAAAAAACCACCACCACCAAAAAGAAAACCCAACCAAGCAACAAAACAACAACACACAAAGCCTTTCTTTTCTTTTAATGAAGCCTCTACAGTTTAAACCCACATTGCCATCTGTCTGGAGGTGAACTTGTGAACTTTCTGAAGTTATTCCATGTTTCAAAGGCCAGGCATTGTTTCAGTGACACTAATCTTGGACATGTGAGCAACTCTGATACCTTAAAGCGAGAGCAGCTAAGGTGTAACATAAATATATATATATGTGTATATATATATATAGTTTTCAGAATTAGAGTTTGAATCTGTGATTTTTCTATAGACTTTCTGTGCTATGTTCTTTCCTTGCAGTCCTCCTGGGATGACTTTGAGAAACCACAGACTCTCACAAAGATGTTGTGGATGCTTGCTTTTGGCCCATGGAGGGCCCTCCCTGGGAAAACACAGGGAATTTTTTCCTTCTGTAGATCATCAATGGACAAAGACCACAGGCAGCCATAGTTCTTGGGAAGTATTTCTAAGGAATAAATATATTATAAACACATTGTTAATTTTATCGCTGATATTTTAACGGCATAACCATTAAACCATAAAAACCAAGGTAGTGCTCAATTTCCGCTATGATTTCAATTGTGTTTCCAGGTAATGTAGAAGACAGACAATCTTCTGCTAATCTTCAGACTTCTTAAGATTAACACTGTATTTTGCAGTACCATAAATAAGAATTTACAAATATGAATCAGAGAAATTGAACCCTCATATGAATTGGAAACAGGAAGAGAAATCCAATAAAGTACCATGTCTTTCCTGCTATTTGATAAATTAGGAGTTAACATTTCCACACATGAATGTAATCTGCCAAGTAAAATTACTTTACCTGCTGTCAGATATTTTGCTTATCTGTAACTACTGAGTTTTTAATATATAACGTGTTAAATCTGGATTTTCTCAAGCTATTAAATATGTTTATTTTAGGCCAATACTTGCTGTGAAAACATAATCTGCCTCAACTCAAACCTTGTTAACTCCTTTCTGAGCAAAGTGTATGATGCAGTAGCTCATTGATTGTAAACAACTCTAAAATGTAGTTAAACCTATTTTTTCTTAAGAAAGTTATTTTACCAAGAGTGGAGTTGCCTAATATTTTTTCAGCTTATGGATTTTTAAATGTTGGTTCCTTGGTAGCTCATTTATTCTCATGGCAATAGGCATGATTTTTAAAATTATTTCTGCAAAGCCCTAAATTCAAAGACCCCAAGGAACGAAAACCACAGCATCCCATTAAGCCACGTACCTCTTACTCATTTGTTGGTGTTTTTAATCACCTTCCTTTAGCAGTCAGGGTGTTTGATGAGATGACTACTGAAGGTTTGGATATGCACATTAATCTTTTTTCAAAATGGCACGTTTTCCTCCTCATGCCTGAGGACTGAGAGAACAGGCAGGTGTACTGATAGTCCTTACAGATTTATCAGCACAGAAATGACTACTTCTAGAAGCAGCGTTTTCCAAAAATACTTAACATCTTAATTACTTGTACACAAGTCTTTGTCTCTGTTGGGAATCTTGTTTCTGTTGTTTGGGTGTTTTTAAAGGGCACTACTTAGCTTTCCTGGTCACTGTCTCAGTCAAAATCATCTGGGCAGCTTCAGAGTTTGATTAATCCTGAATAATAACACACAGAATCATAGAATATTGAGGGGTTGGAATGGATCTTAATGGTCATCTAGTCCCAAACCCCCTGCCATGGGCAGGGACACTTCCCACTAGACCCAGTTTTTAAGAATTTTCCCATTTTTGTGTCAATATGAAAATGGATGTATGAAATCTCTCGTGATATATGCAGTTATTATTGAATATTATTGAATTAAGTTGGCAATTGTATGAAGTACCTTAGCTGGCAAGGCCACAGGTTGCAACTGTGTCATTTCCCTTTTGGACAGATTAGGTTCCTTTCTTTAGTTTTTATATTTTTCTCCAGCAAGACATACTTTGTTTTGGTTGGTAAAAACCTTTGGGACACAGTGTGAAACCACTTACTCATGGGGTGAAAGGTTTTTTTTATTGGGCAGCAAAAGCTCATGGTATGAGCATGGTGCTGCTCTGCCCCCTGAGTCAGAAAAAAGCAAGAAACTGTAAGTGATGCATAACTTTTTAATGAGTAAATCCTAAGAACAAACTTCTAATATTTGACAAGGAAGGCCAAATTTCAATTTAAATCCTTTATGCATTTTATTTTATAGCAGTTGTTTTAGTATAACAATTAAAGTTGTTTCAAAATTTCAAAATGCTATTATCTTACTAATTTAATTGTGTATGTAGTCCATTCTAATGCTGTGCAGAATAAAACATCGAACATCTCCCCTAAAGAATGTTTATTGTGGCAGTATTTCCAATGAAATGTAACACAGCAAGCTAGCAAGCCTGAAATGAGTCCACAGGCCTCATTCAAGTGATTTTCCTAATTTAGTGCTATATGCAATGTATTCTTTTAAGGCAACATCTTGAGCTAATTCCACCAAAGAAAATTGGAGACCATTAATTCAGATGCTACCTTTAAGAAAGGTATGCTTGAGTTCATGACAAATACTTCTCTCATCTAAAAAGAAACTCTTCCAGACCACTTCTGATACAGAAGAGAAATACTATAATTGCAACTTTGAAAAAATAATATTTCTGATATCTACATGGTTGTTCAGTAAATATTATTGAAAACAGTGTTTAATTTTTTTGAGAAGTTTGTGTGTGACCACTCAGTGGGAGTGTGCATTAGACAAGATTATACATCCACATGCACTTAGGTAAAGACCATGGTACTAGAATATAGAAAGTAGATTTTGTACTTCAAAAAAAGTACAGGAAAAAATAGAACATGAATGTAAATCCATTTTTTTACGCTTGCCACACTAACTGTGCGAAAGGAAATTATTCTATGTAACATCTGAATGATTGTAACACAGATAACAAAATAATGTGTTTTTTAAATGAATGGGATACTTTAATTTCAATGTACTTACTAAAATGCTCTCAGAAAGCCAACAAGTAATGGGTTTTTCTCTGACTTAGCTGTGGGTTCACCTGTAATATTGCTAGAAAAGACGGTCACAGCTTGAAACACAAGATGCTGGGAGCACATCTTGGACATGAGAATATAGGTTAATGGATGACTGCTGTAGGAGAGGTGGGGTGTGGAAGTGGGGATTGTATCAGTAGCAATAACCATTCCATTTGGAATTAGAACACTAGTATTCATCATTGCCTCACAGATTCTTTCCTTAATTTCATCATCCTCAGGTATCCAAGAGGATGGAGCCCGAAGGTTTATTTTTAGTGATGTGCTGGGAAATATTACGTGGAAGTAATACTGTGCTTTGTGCTGGATGACTTTTGCAGCTCATGCATCATCCTTTGCAAAGGAAACATGAATGCATCTGTGTAAATTAAACAAGTGGACTGCTCAGTGCATCATAATTCCTCATGTTTGGGTCAGAACAAGGAATTGTGAAAGGAATAGCGTCAAGTTTTCCAAGCATAATTCATGTGCTTTCTATTGTACTGTGGGCATAGAGCCGAGCTACCTCTCTGGCAGGTTGTTTAGGTTGTATCATCTTTTAAATAAAGTATTCTAATGAATTAAAAATTATCAGTTTCCCTTTATGGGGAGAAGAGAGGTTGATAATAATTAATAAATAATTCCTTCAGATGAAACATCTCTTACATAATTCAGAAAACCCAAAAAGTTACCTGGTTGAAATAAAAACATTTGAGTGTATTCACAGACTCCAAAGTTTTATGGCTGCTTAAGGTGGGAATTCTTTCGTGTGTTTTTAAAAACAATTATTTAGAAATCATTGATTTTAAAATAATTATTATGAATGTTTTTTAATTAATTATCTTAAGTGGTGCAAACAATCCAAGGAAGATTTACGGTGTGTGTAGCAGATGGCATCTGTTTTCTTTGTGCACAGGATACGGTGGTTGCACTTCATGAAGGGTGGCTGGCTGCAGAGCCAGGAGGAGAACAGGCTGCTTCCCTGGTCCTGGCTGGTCTGTGCCATGTCAGGTGAACCAGATGCAGGGAAAGGGATTTTTCCTCTGTCCTGGCCGCCTCAAGGTGTACAGGAAGAGCATTCCAGAGCACAGGGCATTGAAGGCTCTTGGTGTCTGAGCACACCAAGTAGTGCCCAGACTGGTGCTCCTTAGAGGCAGCAGGGCAGAGAAATCCACATGAGCAGTTGCAAAGTAGACATTTGTGGAGTTATTGGACTAAGATGAAGCCCAGCTGAAATAATCTGCCCTGCATAACTCTGATGGGTAGGGAACAAACGTATTTGGAAAACATACAGCCTCCGGAGTCCTGGTCTTTGTTATTTTTCTTTAAGATTTATTACCCCTATGGAAGAAATAATTCAAAGTGAAAAAGTTGTTTGTGTTGCAAAATGAAATACTAATTTAAAAAAAAAAAAAAAAAAAAAAAAGAGAGAGAGAGAAAATAAGGTAGTAACTAACAAAAAGAAAAGGTGTTTTGTACCAGACTGGTATAGCCTAGTAAACTTGAGGGATTTCAGGTGATATTATGATGTTGCCCCATCATTTAGCTGGGTTTCTAAGTTTGCCTTTTCAAAATATTTAAGGAAAAAAAATTGGGAACGTTCCAGCAATGCTTTTAATGAAGGTAAAAGTACAAGAACGTGCAGCATTATGTATGTTGTTATGTGTTTCCGTTTGACAGGAAACTTTCTGGAAAAAAACTTCCAAGTGGCTCTGAAATATTGTCTCACTGTCATGCAAAGACTTCTTAATCCCTGAAGTGTCTTTCTTGTTCTCATCAATCCACCTCCTTCCCCTCTAATGGACAGTGCTGGCTGCTTGGACTGCAGGAAGCAATCCTGCTGCATCCTGCATCGAGAGCTTGTGGGCAGCATCCAAGTTCAAATGTCTCAGCACTACAGCTTGTTATTAAAAAGGTATTGACAAACTGCAAGATCACAGCAGTGCAGCTGATGGCAGAGCTAATGGGATTCCTCTGAAGGACAAAGGTTCAAAGAGCCTTTAGACAGACACATTTTGGCCAAGATGTGACAAGTCTTGATAACAGCGAACACCCTGCCTGAAGAGCGCAAACACAAGAAAGGAGAGGAAATTTCGTGTTAGAGCATCTAGTTAATGGTAGTAATGACATGAGATTAAGCAATTACAACTGCCGCCTGAATTGTAATGAGTATCTTTGGCTAATTAGATTTGGTGACTTGCAGAGCTCCATCTGAAGGGGGAGCGTGATGGTGTTGCCAGGCTGATGCCTGAAATCAGGGGGTGCTGTAGGAAGCCCTTTGCCGGCTGGGAGCTGGCCAGGATGCCCCACTCTCTGCTCTCCAGCACTGGGAGCCTGTGCTTCCGTGGCATTTGTTGAAGATACACAAGGCAAAACTTCAGCCTACATCATTTATTAAGTAAATATGTTTAAAAAGTCATGGATGTTGTATGTGCGGAGCAGGAAAAGGGAGACAGTTTCAAAGTTCAGCTTTGTGCCAGTGTAAATCCATTGAGATTTATTGGTGTTTCTGTGCATTTAATGGATATGTGAAGTACACTGTGCCAATGGTTATTGGTCTGATGGATGACCGACATTATTATTCATTATGCATTTTATGGGTGAGGCTGCCACACAGACATTACTGATACAAGAAATTTTACAAAGGTTTTCTTGGAAAGATCCCTCTACAAGTTTTATAAATCTGTTGATGGTGCAAGGCTCTAGACTTGTAGCCATTGATAGCTACAACAAAAAAATCCAACCAAATTTCTGCCTTCTCACAGTTCCCCATATAGGTATCAGAGGTTTTTGTGCGGGGTGTGTTTCAGCATTATTTTACTGCGTTCCACAGTTGCAGAGTGTTTATTGGCTTTTTCTAGGCTGGTGGTGAACGTGAGGTTCACTCGGTCTATTGAACAGCCCTATCATATGGGGCCTGTCATTTGACTCTCACAATTAAAGGCAGTGGTTGAATTTGCAATTACAGTTTGGGCTGAGAGTTCATCTTTCTAATGAAGTGATCTTCAGCATCCACATGTTAAAAGTGTATTTTCAGACTAGAAATAGACCTTCACTGAAGAAACTGGTTTTCCCTGAACAAAACCATGGTTTTGAGTGGTTTTGCCCACTTACTAAAGAGGAAAAAATCTCTCTCACTAGGTATATAATGCCATTGCAAATTACTGGGAACAGATGCATGTTTATTTCCAGGTATTTCCCAGGTAAACGTTTCTCAAAAATGAGTGTAAGGTAGCCATTACTTCAAGTTAGGAAAGCTGAATGTTTGTTGTCAGTTGTATGGTTTTTTAAAATAAATTATTCACTTCACAAGAAATCAAAACAAAACAAACAAACAAAAAAAAACAACAACAACAAAAAAAACCCCAACAAACAAACAAACCAAACAGGAACAAAAAACCCCCACCACAACAACCCTCTAGCAGTGTATGCACAATTAACCACATTTTTTGTTCTAGCAAAGATCAGGTCAAAGGTAAGTGACTGAAATAAAAAGACGCATTATAGAAAACCTCCATAAAACTGTAAACAGTAGTACACATCTTAATATTTTGGTAGAAAAAGTAAATGATATTAGGTGATCTGGAGGTTTGAAACAAGGTATGTGCTTCAGAGCTCCAAGACGTGTAGCTTCTGTAGGATTTCAACACAAGTACAGTATTGTCCTTGTGTCCAAGTACAGCTACCACTACAGTGTCAGCATAAGAACAACATTAGATCTCAATCAGCTTCTTGACCTTGAATGTGACAGCACCAGCAGGGAGCTCCAGATTCCTTAGTGGGCTTAAAGAAGGGACACTGAACTACAGCTGCAACTTCTTGACAGTTCAAATATCTCCTCCACGACTGCCACAATTATTTGGTTTGGCTTTGTTTTTTATATTCTGCTGTGGTGAAGATGTGTAGGACAACTATATAAAAGTAAGTTTCAAAATATAAGCAGCTGCTTCTATTGGTGCAACTCAGCAACGACCCTTCCAAAGGAAATACTCCAGTTTCAAGTAGCACTAACTGAACTGAAGAGAGAGCAGAAATGTCAAAACTGAGTCAAAACTGAAAGACTTCTGGTGTTGTGCTAGTAGTCACATACAGTGTTTTATTTATTGTTCCAGTCAGTACAAGGGCATGTCAGATCATGTGAGCACATGAGAGAAAGTGAAGAAACCTAGTGCTGATTCTTTTCAAGCAGGGCAGGAAAATCCAGGTCCCAGTTTAATTATGCCACATTGATGGCATAAACTTAAATCACTTAGGGAAAGTGCATGATTCACAAAGGAGAGCATCCAATAATCGGAGAGATGTATGCATTATGTTTTGGGTATTTTTTTTAGATTTTTATATAAGGAAGTACAAGGTAGTCAAGAATACATGTCTTTATCTGTCTTGTAACACATCTCCAATACTTGCTGTAATATTATCCCCTCTTACAAATGGACTTTTTAAATCTAGTCTATATTAGGACTGCTGCTAGTTGTGGTCTGTGAGGTGTGGTTTGCCAGATGCTGTAAGGTATAACCATCTTATGTTGGCTTTCTGATCTTCTTCCTTGGATCAAAGGGGAGCTGATGTGCTTGAAAGTGTGTTTATTTACACCAGAAAAGGAATATTCAGAGGTCAGCCTTTACCATGTTTATCAATCCAATTTTATCTGGCATCTTATTAGTAACCTCAGCTGCTGGATGGCATAAATTAACTTGTCTTTGCAAGCATTATATAGCAAATAAAATAAATTTGATTCTCCAAAGGTTTTGATTTAGTCTGTAACCTGTTTACATTCAATGTGAGACTTCTGTGGGAATACTGAAAGGTTTTTTCTAAAGTGCTTTTTTCCATCACAGCCTTGTGGGCTACTATAACTGGTGAAACTTTGTGATGAACTAAATAGAGCATGGCAAGAAATGGGTCTGGTTTGTCACTTCACCTCATTTTGAAAGCTGAAAATGAATTATTTAAGCAATGAGTTGGTATGGACTTTGCACTGGTGCTGATCAAGGCCTGTTCTGGATGTTTGCCTTGTTTCCCATCACATGTGAACAGTGAAATAATCGGCACTAAATGACAAGCTAATGTTACTTATAAAGATTTGATGTTATTCTTTCTCTTGATGTTTTTTGAGAGTTTCTTCCACTAAAAGTTATAGGTGATGGAAAAGCTGCAATCTTACTTCCACGATGTGCAATGATGAAATGCATTCAAAACTAGCTGTTATTTGGTGGGCCTTTTGTAGGAATTTATTTTATTTTCTTACTAATCACATATCTAAAGCACTAGAATTTGTATGTTTGGAGTTTGAACTTTCTTTTTGCTTTTGCTTTTCTTTTTCTGGTCTCTGACTTGCCAATTTTTGATTTGCATTGTGCAGTTTCCTCTAGGGCAGGTAAACTAGTGTTCCTCTGGATGGAAATGAACGGGATGGCTCAGTCCTGGAGCACACCTGATTGCTTAGTGCCTGGGGGCCCTCGGTTTGTGGGACCAGGCTGGAGCCAGTCTTACCATGCCCAGCTGTCAGCACTGCCCTGCAAATCTGCTCCCTTGGATTGCATCACTTGCTGTTGCTGGCAAAGGCTGTGATGCTTTGACAAGAGTGTCAGGTGGACCCACCTGGATGTTTTTCCTAACAGAAACATTCCCAAAAACAGCTAAGGAGCTTCTTTTTTAAACTCTTGTGTTAAGATTTTACTTAAACAGAAAATAAACCTGTAAATTTTTCAAACACAGAAATCCAGACCTGGGTGAAACAGAATAAATTAAAATTGAAGGTTTTGCAAAAAAAATCTTGCTGTTTCTATTCAGAAGAAATCTTTTCCTTCAGATTTACTTTTGGTCCTGTAACTTTCAGCAGCTTTTTAGGTTGTAAAAAGCCTATGTGGTGTCTGCTGAAACCCTCAGAAAAACCTTCATTTTCATTGTCTTTGCAATGTCTTTGTGTCTGCTTTTCCATTCCCCAGATACATTATGGTCAGTAACTTCTAGGAAAAAGGAATTTCCTAGGCTGACTGAAAAGGGAATTACATAGTCTAATATGCTAGGGCAGGAAAAGTCTCTCAATAAGACAATGCATGTGCAATAAAAAATGGTTATACAGATTCCTAAGTTATGCAAGATGCCATAGTTGTGGGGAAAATAAGGAACTTATTAAATCTATTGAATTTCATGCATTAAAAAGGAATTGTTAAAGAAAAAAAAAGGATGAAAATGTCTGCCTTGGTCTATAGAAGCTCAGAAATGGCTTTTCTTTTACTGCTTCTCAATTTATTCCCGGGGGTGCTTAGGGAGGAAGAAGGGGAAGGATCTGTGCTGAGGGCACAGCACTCACTGATTTTTTATTGTTTGTGCTGTGTTTTGCGCATCATTTGTAAACGACCCAAGCACATTCAATAGTTTGGGAACATTGACTCTTTTATGCATTGGCCTTTGGGCTTACTTAATGGAGTGTTTTAGAAAGTCTTTATGTTATCACCATCAAATGTGGGCTAAGCCACAATAAAAGTTAGGTTTTACTTGGGGGTAAGTGAGGGAAACAAAACATGATATGCATTGCCCTAGGATCACTGTAATCTGTTAGTGATCCAGCCCTCAGTTGTCAATATACAAAAGATCCGTTGTCTTCTTTCTGGTCTCTGAAAACTAGTTATGGATACTTCATGGCTCCTTTTATACTGAAAACTACACCTTTTTTTTTTTTTTTTTTAAGTAAAAATTGGTCCTTTCTGAGTGCAAAATCCATAATGAGCTAAAGCTGCGTCTCAGGATTATTGTTCACTCATAGCTTCAGCTAAAACCCCAGGTTGTTCTGCTTGTTTTATCGCAAATTCCTGTCATTTCCCCTCTCTCTTATTCTTTTATAGCTTTGCTGATGAAATCTCAGCATTTTTTACAGTGCATTTTAATTTCATCTTCACTACTTCAAACGTTCTTCCTTTCTGCATGTCCAAAATGTTGACATCATAATCAACTGCTCTGATCACAGTTCCCTCATTCCTAAAGTATTGATCAGGATTTCCTCTTTCACCTACAGTTCATGTTCCTCCTTATGCTCTATATATTTATTCTAAACTGCTCTCTGGTTGATCCTCTCCACACTGCTCCCTTCTCCCCCTACTCTCTTTTCCCCACAGCACTTGGAATGTGTTTGTCTCTGTTAACCTTGCAAAGCACAGCCATCCTTCTCTTTGTAAGCACTTTTAATAATCTGTATGTTTGGCAAAGCCTGTAAGTATAGGCACCCCTTGAAGAACCCATTTACAGCATAAGATGAGGTTTTACTCTGGTTCCCTTCAGCGCCTGATGACAAAAGCACTTCTGTCAATGCTCCATGGTAGGTGCCTTCAGGGGAATGGAGTTGATGGGACTGTGAGCTCTGGGCAGTGTGTTTGGATTCCTTTGAACTTTTAATGTCACGGTCTTCCTCAATTTCAGCTGATGGCCCAGGAAAAAGGAAAAAAAAAAACCAACTTAAAAAAAATTAACTGCTTCTACTGATCTGTTAATACTGTTTTTATGACATCATGAGATATTTTTGTTTGTGAAACACCAGATTCAGTTCCTAGGCTTGTGTTACAGTTTTGTAGGTGGGTGGTTTTTTTTGTTGTTGTTTTTTTTTTAATTATTGCATTTCATTTTAAAATCTAAAATTTATCTGAATGTTTTCTCAATTGATTTCTTAGTCAGCTTTAGAACTGAACTGGCCTTTGGGCCACTTCCAGATGATTAATAATACGAATGTCCTAGGCAACGTTGAACTAGAATTATAGAACCCCTCATGTCTGCTTGGAATTTACTCCTGCATCTGTGTCCAGCAGCAGCAATGCTTCTCTTTGCAGCTGCCCACAAACATTCCTGCTAAAAAATGTGTGCTTCTGCAGTGGAATGTTTTGAGTAACGTGGGTTTCTTTTCTCCCAAGACCAACAGCTAATGTACTTCTAGTAAATAACAAAGATGGTTTGTCTTGGCATTTAGTTGATAATCAACATCTTGATTTTTGAGCAAAACATTTTTAGATCCTGTTTGATTTATACATTGAAGTTTGAACCTTCACCTCAATTTCCATAATATGGGGAGCAGAGTCTTTAAAGATTTAATGTAAGAGTCTATCAGCCAACTGGTAGAATGGTGTTTTATTGTAGAAATTAGATAAAATGTTGCCCTGAGAAAGCCTCTGCATTTGGAGAGCACAATTTCATTTAGATATATTTAGAAAGATGCAATTACATATTCAGGAAGAGGACAAAGTAGCTTCTGTCATTTCTCAGTTCCATATGTGGGGAGCTCTAATGAAAGTGGAGATACACTGGAATAGACAAAGCCACAAGGTTTCTCACAACGTTGCCACACTAAGGCTTCTTGAAGCTTCTCGAAAATACCTGGGCTTTTTTGCAGAAAACGTTATCCTTAGGGGAGCAAGATACTTATAATTGCTAATTGATCTTAAAATATTTCCGATTCCATTAAGTACAGAAGAACCATGTAGAGGTTGAGATCTCAATTAAGATTATCTTGCAGCAATGTTTTGTCATTTAAGTATTAGAAGTTTCATTTGCTAATAGCATTTTTATTAAGAAAGGCAATCTTACAGGGACACTTATTTGACATAGGCTTTTTTGTTGCTGTTGTTGTTGTTTACAAGCTGTGCTTGAACTACTGCAGCAATCCCAATGAAAGAGTTCAGATTTTTCTTCTTATGGGTTCTTGTCTAAGAGGATCCTACAAGGGAGCTGTAGTCAAGTTCTGAGACAGAATAATATCCACGTGCGTATGTGTGCAGAGCTGTACAGCAGTTCTCAAGACAACGTATAGATGTTTCTAATTTTAATGGTGCCTTTGAGCAAGTAACATTTCCGCTCTTCATCAGATTGAAGGGCCATAGTTTTAATATAGTCTTCTGTATACTATCACATTCTTTCCAATCCATTTCACAGGGAAATTGTCCATTGTTAGAAAGATATTCTTTGCATGGTTTGGTCCATCATTGTCACACTACTAGCCTTCAAATATTATGCACACAATTGACATAAACTAGAAGAAGCAAAACAAGATGTTTTCACTTATATTTGCTGTCTAAATGATAGGCGTTAAATAACATGCTCCTAATTTGACTGACAACAGGCCACAAACATGATACTTCTATATTACAGAAAGTAGCTATGGGAAGAATTTTGAAGATGTCACTGTTGGAAGTGTGTTCCTTTTCCCCTTTAAGTACCATAACAAATGACTGCCTAGACTTGAGCACTGACCTGTGGGCCAGCCAGTCTTCCAGGGGGAGGAAAAGTGTGTTCAGGTCTGCTGGCTGTAGTACTAACCCACATCCAAGAAGATCATTGTTTGCTTTGATAAACTCCACAGGCCAGGCTTTATTTCCTTCTCATACTTTTATAATTGAAATGAAATAAAAATTGAAGCACTGAATACATATTCAGTGCGGGAAAGATAATCAGGATATTTAAAAATAGGAGTATTCTTGCCAAGCTCATCACACCTTTGCAGTGTATTTCATATGCTTTGTCTTTAGATAGAAGCCATGTAAATCCCAGTTTATGGGAATAATTTAGCCAATTGCTATTTTGCATGAATTAAGATCTCTAAAGTTGTTAGAGGAGAAATTCTGTATTGTTGAAACTAAAACATGTAAAAACCCAGTGCTTTCCTCCCAGGTGATTTACAAGAATTTGATGTTTTGAAATTAAAGACGACCTTTTTCTCCTAGTTTTCCAGTTGTTTCACAGGTTACTTACATGTTGGAGGGCTAAATCTGCCACACAGTATTTGTGGTCCCATAGGTGACTTATTCCTTAATTCCTGCACTGATATTGGGGAGATGGCTCTCCTTTTTAAAACTGCTTTCCTATCTTTCCTCCCAACAAAACAACCTTGCTGGAAATACCCAACTCCCACGGGCTTCCACAAGTTCTTTTAGGTCTTGCGTCCCAACAGGGAGGGTTCTGCTGCTCTGCCAAATTGGCATGGGGAAAAAACTCCTCTTTCTCTCTCCTTTCTTGTTGTAGTGTTGACTCCCTGCTTTATAACCCAGGGTGTTTTGTGCTGTGCCCCACTTTGACCGTGGCTTAGAGGGCAGGGAAATGGGAGATGGGTAAAAAACAGGTCTGAAAAGATGCAGGTTTATTCTACCCATTCATCCCCACCCCAAAAATCCCCTTCTCAGGCCATCCTCAACAGATGGTTTCTCAAGGACTACCACACACTAGTCTTTTTTACCCCAATGGCTGAAGAAAACTGCTGGTTTTCTTTTCACAAAGTGAGTAAAATTTCTATCAGGAAAGTCACATTTCACATTAGATAAAGCTGTTTGCTAGGCACATTTCAGGGATCCTTAATGGCAGTGTGTTGTTTGGCAAGAAAAATAGGTGAATGTGTTTTGTGCTCATATAAAGTTTCAAAACAGGTCCCAAACTAATGTATTTCCTTTAAAACATTTGTGGCTTTGTGTGTGCACGCTTGTCAATGGGTGGAGACTTGGGAAGGCTGGAAATGTTTGTACAGTAAAATATTTGTAATAATTGTCATTATTTAAATAAAATGTAAAGATACGCTCTAAATTAAGTTTCTGTTGTGCTAAAGTATCAAACTTTTCTGTAAGATGAGATTACTGATTCTAATGGCACCACCTTCTTGCAATTAGTCTTATCTCTGGTACCTCAAAAAAAAAAAAAAATCACTGTGTTTGCTTTCTGGATTTTTTTATAAAGACTTAGCAGCGAGAGAAGTGGTCCTTTTATTTCAGAAATTCATAACAGCTGTTTGTCAATATTTTGAAATAAGAACAGAGAAAGACATGAAATATTAAAAGTGTGCCAAATCCCATCCTTTCTGCAAGCATGCCTTTGATTTCAGTAGTTCTGTTTAGTCTGGGTTATTTATACTTTTCCAAGAAGAATAATTTAAACATTCATATTCCTAGATCTCAGTTAAATATTTATCTAAGTTTATAAAGCTGTTTCTGCTGATTAGTGAGCTACCTGTTATGGGAGAACAAAGAAACTCGAAAGGCAGCAAATTAAGGTCACAGGTTAGTGTTCAGGCAAAACAGAGCTGGGCTACCAAATGATTTTCAGTTATTAAGCCAATAAATCAGGCAGATGTTGATAGATGCAAGCACTGGGGCAGTGTGTCAGCCTCATGAAAAAATTGTTAAACAGATTCAGGTGATCAATGCTGTCAGAATCTTGCATGTGGAAAAATAAGATGACAAATTAAGCTGTAAGGCTGTGACACCAGAGATTATTATGTGCCCCTTCTTCCCACTCCCCACCACTGCCACCATTGTTTTACATCTAGCCTAAAAGCAGAAGCACACAAATAAATAAATAAAATTATGTATCTATCCATTTGTGTCCCTTGGAAAGCCCACAAGTGAGGCAGAAGGCTAATGGATTTTCAGAGCAAATGCAACCTGCTGCATAAGCCCTGATTGAAGAGCTCTGAAGGGGAAGGGAATAGATAAAGGGGGTATTGAATTATTAATGGGCTCTATGATAGTGGTCTAATTAGAGCTAAAGAGTTATCACTTTTTATTAATGGCACAATGAAAACAAAAATAACCCATCAAAAGTCATTACGATAGAAATGATCCTAAAATTGAATTCTTTTTCATGGCAAAAAGCACTATATTATATTTGCTTATAGGAATTGCTGGGGTTTGCACATCATAAAACATGTAGCCGAAAAATATGCCTTTT
>VZRN01005622.1:6596432-6621367 GCA_013397935.1 Dasyornis broadbenti | reverse complement strand
AACATTGAGCCGAAAAATATTCTTTTTTTTTTTTTTTTTTAATGACATCAATAGTGTAATCCAACTATTGTTATTGAAGGCTTGGGCCTTACTGTTTTCTCAAAGTGAAGACACTTAAAGGCTGAAAACAACAACAAAAAATCTCTATTTTAAAAAATGTCTTTCCAGTCAACCCATCTGTAATCATGAGACACTGAAGGCAGAGTACCAAAGTTTTTAAAATTTTTTGGGCTTTTTTTTTTAAAGATAAAGGTGATAAAAAGTTTCAAAGGAAACTTGAAAACTAGGTCCAAGAGAAGCTCAGTGTGATTCTCGTGGGAAGCTCTCTGCTGGGAGGCAGTGGTTCCCAGCTGGGCACAGCAAGCTCTGGGCTCGCCAGCCCCTGGCTTGTCCTCCCCAGTGCCTGGCACCACGGATCCAAACTGTGGTGAGGTGTGAGGGACTCGGTTTTCCTCCCAGGCCGAGCATGAGTTCTTTCCTGATTTCCCTGATATAGTGTGAGATCGGCCATTGCCTTTGCAACAGTGCTGGGAAAGCACATGTGCAACGTGACATAAAAAATTGTGAAGCATTCAGCTAATTTGCAACCTGCTAAATATTGCAAGGCTGCAGGAGTGATGACTTTAGGGGAAAAATTAGCTGAGGGAGACAACAAAATGCATTCATGTCCATCTTAGGAGATACCTGAAAGCCAGCCTGAACTGTCAGCAGGTCATTTAAGATGTTTTCAGTAGTTACTCTGTCAGAGGTATCAGATTACTGCTGTTACCTGTCTCATAGATGGACAGGAAAGTGCTGTGTGTGTGAGATTTTTGCCAACAAGCTCTCCCAGAGAAAAAGAAATTGTTCTTTGAATGACATCAATTCCCTGTTTGTTTATCTGTCTCTGAGTTTTTTTCTTTAATGATCTGTCCTGTGCCCTGGCCTCTGCACACTCAGATGGTGGCTGGAATCTCTTTGCAGAAGCCTGGAGATAACTGCCTTTCTCAAAATGAAATTAAGTTGTTGGATGGAAAATGTATTATATGTGCCAAAATAGATATTTTTTCTAAATTCTTCCTCAGGTCTTTGGTTCAGTTCAGAGTGCCAAAGTCATGGTAGATAACAATTGCCAATGATTTGAGGGAACTGAGTGAGTAGAAATCCAGTTCAACTCAGATTTTTTACAAGAAAATATAAATGGGCAAAGTGTACCTTTCTCAAGGGTGCCTTTCTTTCTCTTCTGTATTTAGCACAGGCCAACACAGCTGAAGTTTTGATTCTAAGCCAGCAGAGCTGAGTTCGGATTGACAGTGCACACCTCACTGTGAGGTGTCAGGGGTGAGAACAGAGAGTATTGGCAAACAGAGCGCAAATGCCTGTGCTCATCACCCACGTGCAAAGTCACACACATTTTGCTGTTAAAAAACACCACTGCTGAACAGGAGGGTCTGGGTGGCACAGCTGGCTTGAGGGGGCAGTATTTACTGCAGCTAATTGCAGATGTGCTGCCCCAAACACCACCTTATTTTCCCTGGTGTAAGCCACAAAAGGGAGCTCTGCAGCATTATTCACACAAATGCCGTGGCGGAGGTGCTGGCACTGTCAACAACACTCTTCTGGCCCCGTGGTGAACAAGCTGCTCCATCACACAGCTGTCACACAACTGTCTCTTGGATCTCCTGGATGATGCTTTTAGGCTATTTCAGGCGGTTCTATTTCTTCTTGTTTTGTATAGAAATAGAAAAAAAAAAAAAAAGGCAATAAGAAGGGATAGAAAGCAACAATTTATTAATATCACACTGGCTTGTGAAATATTGCTTCCTTTGAGATCCTGCAATAATGTATGAGCAACATACATCAGTTTCTGAAGTTAATTTCTTTAAAGAAATTCTGTGTGTTGCAGGAAACTGCATAAATACTCCACAACAGTGCCATTCACTAAGCTGAAGCAATAACCATTTATTTTGGTGAGCTCCAGAGTTAAAGTATGAGGGTCTTTTGTTATTAACCCTGATGTTCACTGCTTGGGTTTCTTTGTGGAAACCTGAAAACCTGCTTTTATCAACTTTTAATTTTCATACATAGAGGGAATTGAAAGGAGCCAAGTGGGTACCCTAGGGACCAAGACATCACAGGTGATATATGTTGTCATTTTAAAGGAGACACATTAACAGTTTCTGAATACACTGTGTACTTACAGTGTGTGTCACTAAAAACTGCCTTGAAATTTGGGCTAAGAAAGAAAAATTTAAGTCCTTGGTTCATCATGTGTATAGCAAACTGTCAGAAGACTGCATGCGGTTATATAATTAAAGGCCACTGTACTTCTACGACAGTGTTGTTAATGAGTCTGCTCTATTGAGGGTCTCTTCTCAGACGGAACTCAGGGTGCTGTACACTATCATTTTAAAACAGCGTGAGTACAATGGCAATTTATTAAAATATTGTTAATTCTCTCAATACGACCATGAGGCTAATTAAATATAACAAGTTTCCTTCTGGGATTGGTTCCACAGTCTGCAGGCTGTTCTTTCACCAGATCCTTTGGGATTTTCCATCTGTGTGGGAGACCAAGAGCAGCCCCCATGAAACACAATTTTCTGCACTTGGAGAGATTTGTAATTCCCTGTCAGAGAGGTGAAAATTACATTTCTTGGAGGCTCTTGATTGCCTCCAAGAATGAGGGGCAAAAATTCTTGATCTAAAAGTTTGTCTTGATGCTGATGAAGTTTTTTCTCTCTTAATAGTGGGGCTGTGTTTATACTGGTAAGTTAAACGTGGCTGCAAAACCACGATGGTCCGGTTCCTGAGGCCAGCTGATGAGAAACTGCCCCTATCCCTCCCTGGTTTCACTGTCTGTAGCTGTTATACCCCTGTGGTCAGCTAGGCTCGGCTGTGTCCTCTCCCAACTCCTTGTGCACCTCCAGTCTGACTTGCTGGTGGGGCGGTGAGAGGCAGAGGAGGTCTCGGCTCTGTGCAAACACTGCTCAGTGATAACAAAAACATCCCTGTGTTTTCAGCGGTGTTTTCAGCACAAATCCAGAACACAGCTACTGTGAAGAAAATTAACTGCATCCAGCCAAAATGAGCACAGATTTTACCGCGTGGCCTGGAGCAAAATCACACCATGGATATTCTGCCAGTGGAGGGGTATAAACAGTCTTGTCCCAGATCCTAAGTGATATATATTAAACTATATCAGAAGATATAGTTTAATTTCCTGGTAACCTGTGAGTGCCATCACAGGCTAACAATGCTCAGGTAACATACTTTTAATCAGAGCAGTACCAAAGCAGTTTATTGACTTATTAATGACCCATACTTAACCAGCAGGCACAAAACTCTAAGTATCAGTATCACCAACTCAACCAATGCACCACAATATTAAACATTCAGGCAATATTAAGTAATGCCTAGAAATTTCTAGGCATCCTTTCTGTAGCTAATCCCCTAAAGCTCTCAACACACCCACACCAAGTTAGGGGCTCCCCACACTGTACATGCTTGAAATTCTGGGTGTTGAGGTCTCTTACACTCTCTTGCCTTTCTTACCCTCTCTTGTCAAAGCTATTTTGCCAGGAGAGGCCAGCGAGAGCCAGTCCCACAGAGAAACTTCCATCTTTTGTAGACTGATGAATGTGTGTTCAACTGGACTACACAGTGTAAAATGTACGCAGGTCTAACCGTTCCTTTAAAAACAAAGAATACTAATAACGCCAACATTATAGGCTTGCATTTTAAAAGTTTTTCTTCTGAGTAACAATAAAACCCCTCACTTAAAAACTCTCTATCATAAACACCTCTTTAGCAAAAAGCATGAGAGCCTTTCCTTCAACTTTTCTGCATAAGAATTGAAATAGTTCATCAAAAGGAGTAAATACAGGCTGTACTCATAAGATTTGAATTGCACAAATGAGATAAAAGCATCAGATAAAAGTGTATTGTTTTAATTTCTATATGTATTTTTTGAAGACTATTTTCAGCAAAGACAATTGGAGTCTCTGCCTTTTTCTTTTTTCTCTCTCTATTTCTTTTTTCGCTCCTTATCTCATATTTTCAAAGGCTGGAAGTAATCACTTTTCTGTTTTGGTAACATAGGAGACATTTCTAAATAATATAGCCTAAAACCTCAAGACAGGCTTGACTAATGCTCCTTTTTTATTACTCGTTGCAGTGTTCATGTAGGGATTTTTTGTAGGCTAAATCTGTGTGTGTCATCTTCTCTGGTGTTTCTGCTCCAGAGCTGCAATGTCTATCTCTGTGCAGTGCCAGCTCTGGAAGCCCTGGTAACTGTTCCAGGCACATGCCAACTACCACCATGGTTTAATTTCCGTGTACATCCTGCCGTGTTTTCTCACGTGAGTCAAGCTGCTGGACCACTTTACAAAGGACATGCATTCGTATCTAGAGATAGGTGGAGTGGTCTTCCTGAACTTGAAAGTTTATAAGGCCAGCTTTAAGTCAGAAATTTATTTATTTAATTTTTTTATACTGTTGTGAGGAACACTTTTACAGTTGGGGTGGTGCGCTTGCTCTAACACTAATGTAGATTAAAGATATAGATTGGGATCTCAAAATTCTGGAAGAACTATAATTTCTTTGACTGTTTTTCTCTGTTTCTAAAGGTGCGCCACACTTCCATGAATATTTTAATCTTTGATCAAAGCATATGTATAGCAAATACCCAGTAAGCTGAGTGCACTAGAATAAATTGTGTAACTTCCTTTCAGATTACTCCATAATCTCCAGGCAGTGTTTCTTATTTTGAGTACTAATTATCCTGCAACTTAATTGAGCTGTGAATTACCCATAATTATCTATTTTCCATGGTAAAACAAAACCATGTAATTATGCTTTTATCCATGCCTTGAATTTATACATGGTGTGAACAGAAATTAAGCCAATGTGTACTGGGCTAACAACAAGAGTGGGTCCATTCTTTTAGCCCTGAACTTCCTCATAGCTGTGTAATTTGATTCTAAGAAAGGCAGAGATGTTCTCCAGAGAAGAAACAATCTGCTTTGGGGTGTGAATAGTGGCAGTGTAGTCTAAAGCGTATGTTTAATTATCCTCATCCCCATCACTTAAGCCAGGGTTAAGGTGTGTGGTCACAGTGCACTGTAATACTGCTATTCCCCTTGTACTGTGGCTTTTGGAGATGTGAAATGCTTTTGTGCTGCATTTGTTTACAGCAGGCAGACAGGGCCTTGAACAGCTCCAGGATGAAGCGACCTTTGAAGGTGCTTAAAGTTATCCATCTCTGTCTGAAGCGTCGTAATTGAGACTGAACCTCAGCTTTGCCTGAATTAAATCATTAGGCAACTAAAACCAAACCTGACAATATTCCCTGGACTAGAATAGATACAAATCTTTAGGACAATGCAGTCCTAAACATTATATCCTGAGATTTAGCATCTCATTTTACAAAGGCCAGTAGATGACATGCTCTAAAACAAATATAATGCGGGAAAAGTCAGAAACCAGATAAAAGGTTCTGAATCATGTCATTCTCTGGTGTGTATCTCTGTTATGTGTCCCATGATGGAGCACCTGCACCAAGGCTTTCTAGAAATGACATATCACTGAAAGGTCAGATATCACACAATTCCTCTGCTGAGGCATCTGTCAAGTCATGTTTGCCGTCAAAACAAGGTAATGTCCTGAAAGAAAGCAGCGTGTTTTGCAGCCGTCTGCAGCATATGGCACTGGAAATGCATGTCAGTGAAGCAGAAGTCATGCCACGTACCTGCTTTTCAGCTGTAACATGTTATTTTTCATAAAAGGCTGCAGTTGTTTAATTTTTCATAAACAGTTTTCATGTCTTCACATATTGCTTCACACACTGGATTAAAGGGAAGAAGCAGGAAGCCTGTTTGTTCAGTATAGAAATCTACAATGTCAGAGCACGATGGGTAATAACCACATCATTAGGCAAAATATGAGGCTGATTGTCATTTTTAAAAAGGCCCACATACACCACTTCAGCACTGCACAGCAATGTTAGTTTAAATAATCCACATGAAATTGTGAATCAGGCCCAAATACTTGAATTTGATTCTAACTAACTAGGAGTCTTCTTTTGAAAATCCTTTGTGTAAATCTCAAATAAGCTGTTTCAAAGCCATGCAATGTCCTTGAAAGCTAATATTTTCAGTGGGGAATGTACATGATGAAATGTGTTTTAAAATTTGCATGGACACCACAGTGGTATTAGCACTAGAAATAAATATGTTGGATGAAAGATAGAAGGTTCAAATTCCTCCTTATTGGCTCCACATAAAAAGAGTCGCTGCCTTCCACTGAAATAATGGCTGAAGAACCTTCTTCCTTTACCTGTTTTAAATATTTGCCAATGAGAAGGAATTTAACTTAATTTCTTATTTTATCTCCTCACAGTACAGAAGTTATGTGGCTTGTTTTATAGGTCAGTGCACCCAAAACTTGGCTGGGTGTTAGAGAGGCTGTTAAAGGTAATAGCAATTTCTAGTGAGGATGGCCTTTAAACACTAACTGCCTTAATTTGGGAAGGTATCAATTTATTGCTTCACATGGTGTACGTTTAAGTGCCTTGAGTGACTACTGCTTTAGAAAAGAAGTTGCACTGTATGGAACATTAATTCCTGTTATTTTATGCCTTTTTCATGTTTGTGAAACAAATAATTTGATTGTTGCATAGAAATAAGGTCATAAAGCTCTGGTGTTTGCAAACTTCTCTCCTTGCATTTTACCAGTTCATTGCTATTCGAGATTATGTTGGTATTGTTGCAGTGAATTATGAAGATATTTGTGTCTGGCAGAAATCAGAACAACCTGGCTTCTGTAATACACTCGTGGTTTTAATCAAAGTACATTTACATGCACTGTTGTGACTATGCAAATCAGAAAATATTCAGTGAGGTTACTCAGCACTTTAAAAAACCAGAAACTGGAGGTACCGTGTTCCCAGCTAGGAACAAGGGCTGGTGTTACCCCCGGTAATATTTAGGGCTAAATGTTGTATCTTAAAACTTTGTGAAAAATGCAGCCTTGCTATGTGTACATGTCAGAAATACTATAATTCTTTTTGCAAAGTGCAGCAGTATGTCAGATCTCTGAACTTGGAAAATCTGTCCTATACTTAAGGTCTGCTTTAAAAATTAGCAAACTTCCCAACCCTAAAGCCCTAGGAGTAAATTGAGGAAAGTTGTTATAAGAAATTACTGCTTATACAGGAGAAGGGGGGAAAGTTTCACTTAGCTAGTCTAGAAACTCTATTAAACAGCAGCTGTCTTCTTAGTTAAGAGGATTTTGTTTGGCTGGTCCTTCAAAGATGGCAAGAGCATTTAAAATGAACTGCTGACAATGTTAAAATCCCGATGAATTATGAATGTAGTGAGAAATCCATGAACCTATTTGCTTGGATAAATCTAGACAGAGCATTTACTTTGGAGTCCTCACTTCTTTAGCTGAAAATTGGGGCACTCCAAACTTTACTATGCTTCAAGTTCCCTTTGGAGTACAGAAACAGGCAAGTGGTTCGCACATCTCCCTGACCTGCCTCGGACAAACATAGATCTCCTCACAGCTGAGTTCTTTAAAGTTTGCATTCCCAAGCCATGAATTCTCTATCTTTTGGATTGATTTTTGTATCATTTCCCAGGCTTTATAATCTTTTAAGCTTTTAAGACTTCTATCTGTAAAATGCTTGATTCGAGAGTATTTTAGACATACTTAATCACAGGTAGTGCAAGGCAATGGAAAATAAGCCATGCTCTTCAAAGGATGATGCCTTACATTATGAGAAATGTTTCCAGGACTCTTCATGTGGAATTGTGAAAAAGATGGCTCAAAACACAGAATGAGCATGTAGGATGTGTTCACTGGTATATGCTGTTGGAAAAAGCAATTCCACGTGCAGAAACAGAGCCACCATGACCCACTGTGGCAGAGACCTGCTTCCATCAGCTGACCTGAGGCTCCAAGTCTTGTGTTTTGGACACCAGGCAGTTATAAGGGCTCTGAGAGTTTGTCTATTAGCATAATTATGCCACAGAAAACAAGACTAGATTGCGTATTTCTCATCAGTGTTATCTCTGGAATCAGTGAGACTCTTCAACTTTTAGTCCTTAATCATCAGCCTTGGGGAGAATTAAACAAGCAGAAGCCCTGTGTTTCTCCCAAGGGTGTCTGCACTTTCAGAGTTTGAAGGGGTATTGAAAGAAACACTTCTTTCTTTTTTTCGCTTCATAATTTCTCCATATCTTTTCATAATTACAGAGAAATGCAATGACACAAAATGAATGTACCTTGTCTTTCACTGCTAGCTCATATTTTGAAATACTTAATGTGAGACAGAAATATGTCCTTTAAACTCACTACTTTTTTCTCTGTCTGATGTTGCATCTTGAATCTAAGGGGATGAAAACTAAATTTCCTCGTCAGCAAAGAATTCTTAATGAGATGAATTGTTTATAAATATTTTCATAATTTAATACTCAAAACCTTCAGAATTACCTGGTCTATAGGGATATTTTAAAAACTATATTAAACAGCTCCTTTTCTTCTTTTTGTGGTCTTGAGAACATTTGCAGATGCCAAAAGTATTCCAGTTACATTATCTAACATTTCAAAAGTCTGGTTTACAATATTTTCATTAATTTTATTCCATATATCTGTTTGACTGTAGGGTTCCCTTTCGCACCTTTTAGTATCATAAAAAAACCAGGGTCTAAATCAGGTCATCCAGTGAAATTAAGATCTGGCTGTATGTGGGAAAGCACTTTTAGGTGGGTTAAATTTTAATAACTTCTATTTTGTTGCTTGTCTGCTGCATTAACCCACAAAGTTTACTGATTATAATAAAGTCAGTGATTCAATAATGCTAACAGATCTCTTTCAAAATGTTTCAAAAGGAACAAATGGTATTTTTTAAAGCAGAGGGAGTCGGTTAGGAAGCCTAAATATGTATAGGTATACCTTTATATTGCATTTTAATCACTGAAGGGGAAACTGAAGCTTGGATAAAGTAAATTGCATGTGCAGACAGCAATGAGCTTTGTTTCTGTAGCCAATCTAAATGTGATTAAACAGCTTTACATTTTGGTACACATGAAAATATTAAAATGTAAACATTTTCCCTGTTAATAGTACCTGTCCTGTTATTAACTTAATGAACCTGTACTGATATGATTTCCTGCTGTTCTCCCTAGTGTTTCACAGATTTCTAATTGTTCTGCAGTGCACATAGTAGGATAAATTCAGCCTTCAAATCTTTCCAGTGGTCACTAAACTCTCTCCTGTCTTTCTTTTTGCCAGAACAAGGGCGAACTCTGTTCTCTCTAGAGACTTCTCTGGTGGTCTGTGTATCTGTCTGCTGGTATAATTCTGATTCTTCAATTCCCAGCTTTAAATTTGATTAAAAAGACAGCTTAAAGTACTTTAAATACCCTTCCATTATCTGTTTTCCAGATAATGAATTGCTGTGGTCGGTCCTGTAATCAGTCACTAGTGGGAAGAGAGGTGATCTGTGCAGAAAAGTACTTTGTTTCCCATAACAGTGTCTGAAAACGGTGATTCACACTCTCAAGACTCTAATTGTTTGGGCCAGGCCAGGAAGTAGCTTTTGTGAGACCTGGGGTAATAATTTTATTCTTCATTTGGCATTACTGTTCCTTACTGCAGAGGCACTGAAGTGCGAACCCAGATGTGTTTGGTATCATCCCCACAAGACGTCCTGGGACAAACGGAAAAAGTGTTGGTAATAGAATCATCATAAAATCATAGAATAGCTTGGGTTGGAAGGGACCTCAAAGATCATCTTGTTCCAGCCCCCCACCTTGGGCAGGGACACCTTGCACTGGACCAGGTTTCTCAGTAGAACAGTTTCAGTCTCCCAGGCAATCGTTTGCTCTGCGTGTAGCTGTTTGGTGTTTGGCTTTGCATTTGTGAGTTGCTGAGGAGTCATCAAAACCTTAAAATTGGTGGTAAAACATCCTTCAGTTCTTTGTTTTGTAATATTTCTCATTTGATTTTGTAGATCATGGCATAGACTGTGATTCTTTTCTTCTATTAAACTTAAAAACAGTATTCTGTAGTACCATTATATACTATTAGCGCTATTAAATCACCAGATTGTCAGAGCTGCTCTGATGATGACTCTGGATGTAATATCCAGGCACTCAGCTCTAAAATGCCTACTTCACTTCTTAGAGCATTTAGCAGCTTTTGGGAAAAGCTTTTTCATTTTCTTTTTTACCTCTTTCCCCTCATGTACTTTTGCAGTGCAGCCTGATCTGAAATACTGTTCCATGTGGGAATGATGCTTGATGAATTTCTGTCTTATTTTATTTGTTGCAGTCAAGAGCAACCAGTCTGGGAGGCGTGGGGATGCCTTTCTAAGGGAGACCAAAGAGCTGTGCAGAATATGTTGAGTAGGCATTCCATAAAAATGCATTTTAGAGCATTGAACACTGCACATTCTAATCCTAAGAGGCCAAGGAAATGATACAATCATCACAAAGACTTTTGATCGTTTAGTCAGTGGAAGAAAAATATCTGTAAACACGCTATCAAATTTACAGCTCATTGAAAGTGACAGAGAGATAAAAGAGTGGCTAAAATGATAGAATATGGAACCACTGCAGGAATGTATAGCATTTAATCTTATATACACAAATGCATGTAACATTTCTGCTCAGTTAATGATCCAGTGCTTAAGCCTGAGCAATAATGCGTCATTGCCAGACACATCTATGAATGTAGAAGATAACATTGTCTAATTAGTTTGGAAGGGGCTTGATTTTTTTTTTTTATGTTGGTATTGGTGATGAAAATCTTTTATACATCTTACTCTTTTTTACAGATGCTGTTTTCATGAAATTACACGCATCTAAATTTTTATTGCTGTTACATATAACAGTCTGCTTATTGCTGCTTTTATCTAGTTTCATAAATGTAATGGGTATTTCTCTTCCCTCATCCCTTTTATACCCCTTCCCCCTAAGAAAAAGAAGATGGGAGGTGAAAGTATTGTGAAATTGGCTTGAAAGTTAAAATCTTTCAAATAACCAGTTCTGTCATTGACAAATCTTTTTCTTCCACTCTGGTGCTTTTCATGGTAATTTAGAACAAGTTTCAGAAATTTTACAATAATAAATACACTTCTGCTAAAAGCATACATTATACAAGCAATAATTTAAAGCTGTTCATGACATCAATTATATTTTGTCATGGTGAAATATATAACACATTACATTTTATCAGCACAATGAAGAGATACATTCTAGAATCATAAAGGTGGAAATCAAAATGGTCTTTCCTTTGCCTAATGGGTTTAATTGCAGGATTCAACAGAACAAGGTTGCTCCTTTATTTAAAATTTCATTTTATCAGCTGTCTGTTACCTGTCACAGTCTGCCCAGTGCATGACGGTTGTACCATTCCATTCAGTTCCACCTCAACAGACTTATGACAATGTGCCACTGGATTGTTTTCTTCTCTTCCTTCAGGAATGGGCAGGCTCTGCATACCACAGCTTTATTAAAATGCTGTCCAAGCTCCATCATGGATGAGTATTATCCATTAGCCACTAGCTGTCCATCTGTAGACTTATCATCCATCCATCCATCCATTGTCCACCATAACTGTGATTTTTTTTAGCAGAGTTCATAGAGCAAACCAAACTGTTGGAATGTGAGAATGATGGCAGTGCTGTTTGCATGGTCTGGCAGGCACGGTGTGTTTTGATGTCTTGCCTCTGTGCTCATAAAGGAAAGCTTTACAAAAGTTATTTTGTAAACAAAAGCCTTTGGCAAAGCTTCTTTCCCTGCATGGATTAAAGAAAGTGTTACTATATGAACATATGGAATCCTAAACTATGCTGAGGTGGAAGGGACGCACAAGGATCACGAATCCAACTCCTGGCCCTGCACAGCACAGCCCAAGAACCCCACCATGTGCCTGAGAGCATTGCCCAAAAGCTTTTTGAACTCTGTCAGTCTTGGGACCATCCATGACCACTTCCCTGGGAAGCCTGTGATATGCAATTACTTTTGTGGTTGTGCCTGATGCGTATAAACAAAGTGTACATATAGAAATGTAACTTAATTCAATAGTTGGCCAAACTGTCCAATAACCACACTGCCTAGAGGTGACCTGGGATAGGAAGCAAAAAATCTGGTTTTTCTCCAGCACATGCAATTAACAATAAAGGGGAAAATGCATCCACTGTATAAAATGCAAGGTACCAGCGTGCAAATTAAAAGCAAACATACAAACAAACCCACCCCCAAAAGAAGCCAAACCCCACTGAAACAAACAACAACAACAACAACAACAACAACAAAAAACCAAGAAAAAACAAAAAACAAAACACCACTAAACCCAAAGAAATTTGCAGGGCTTTCATTTCATTTTCAAATTATTCTTAATCACTTAGTAGCAGAGATCCCATTAATTTTTTTAAAGCAAGAGACCACTCAGGAACTTAAGCGTTGCTTTGGATGATGTGGCCTGCCTCTGGAATGTTTGTAAAGGATGTCCCAGAACACAGACTGGGGGCAGCTGTACCCTTCTGGTGCCTTCAGAGGTCTCAGACGCTGCCCAGTGGCAATTACAGCCTCCTGCTTTGGTGAGCCAGAACCTGTTAAAACTATAAAACAAGGAAAAGTCTTGCCATGGTCAATGTCCTTCCTATCACAGAAGTGACTTGAATGTATTTAATTTACCAGTGTGGCTATTTCAACACAGCTTTAGAAAGAAACACCCTAGGGATGAACAAGGATGTTGAAATATAAAAAGATAGAGATGTGTTTCAATAAGGGAACAGACATTAAAAAAAAATGCGTATTTTCATTTTCCTCAAAAGGCTGTGTCTGTATTTAATGATATTTATGAACATTTAATTAGGACCAATATCTTCTCACTCAAGTGCTCCTCATAACCAAAATTCAGAGTATCCTGTTCTTGTGGTACATCCATTTATCAGCTTTAGCCTTGAGGCTCTCAATGGCTCCATCACTTTCAGCACAGGGATTGTCAGGATTTTCCAAGAGACGCAACATTGCAGAATGTAACGAAACAGAAGAAAACCAGAACCAAAACCACAACAAATGTCTAGCAAGCAGTAAATAGTTACCTGCCGTGGAATAAACAGTCAGTTCCCTTGGGGGACACATGATGGGACTAGAAAAAGGAGACAATTCATTAACTATGTTGCTCTGAATGAATAAACAATATAACAGCACAAGCTTATCATCTGTGATCTTTGTTATCAAATACAGATACCAGATATTTAAGAGTGTTGAAAGGGTGATTAAGTAAATCTTTGAACGCTGGTGTTGCTCTTTGGACACCATGGTGTTTCCTCACATAAACTGATGCCAACAGAGGAAAATGCAATCAGCTTAGCTGCAACACAGAGAGTATTAGACAAGATGAGAACTTTGACAAGTTTATGCTTCTGATCTCTCTCTGACACAAAGTTGTCCACATTCCACTTGTAAAACTGTAACAAGAGGAAAAAAGATCCTAGCAGTTTCCGTTTGTATGAATAGAAATAACAATTAATTATCAGGCCTTGCAATTATCTGTTTGAGTAAGAAGGAGCAGGTCCAACTAGTTTGTAAAGAATGACTTTTCTGCAGCTTCATCCCTGTAAACAAATTTGTCAATCAGCCAGTTCCATGTAATCCAGATTGAAATTTCAGTAGGTAAGAGTTTTGTGTTTTCCATGGGCATGGATTTAGGCAGTATTTCTGGAGTATCCCCCTCCTGTGAGGAAAGGCTGAGAGCTGGGTCTGTTCAGCCTGGAGCGGAGATGACTCAGGGTAGAGCTCATTAATGTATATAAATACCTGAAGGCACTGTGTAAAGGGGATGGAGCCAGGGACAGGACCAGAGCCAGAGGCACAAACTGAAACCCAGGAGGTTCCTTCTGAGCACAAGGAAACGCTTCACTGTAAAAGTGACCAAGAATTGGCACAGGTTGCCTGGAAAAGCTGTGGTGTCTCCATCCTTGGAGATTTTGGAAAGCCACCTGGACAAAGTCCTGGGCTGTAGGCAGCCCTGCTTGAGGTGGGGGAGAGGGGTTTGATGGGATGACCTCCAGAGGTCCCATCCAGTACCAGCCATTCTTTGATCCTGATTTATGGTTATGAAAGTTTGCAGTGATAAATCAATGCTCCTTTTTTCCCCCCATACAACATTGAAAAGGTGGACATTTTGATTGATTTCAAATGTATATGAATATTCCTCATTGTTTTTTTTTTGTTAATTTAATTTGTGGTCCCACTTCTATACCTAACAGTTTCAAAATTTTGAATGTAGTATATTTCAAAGGTGTAGTAGTCAATCATTTTAAAAGTCTAATAAAAATCTTAATGTATGATTTGATAAACTATTACTCAAATATTCACATCACAGTCAAGCATACATTCAATGCATTAGCAATAATATATTGTCCTGCTGTGTAATATGTGCTGCTCTTGTCTGTAATATTCTTGTTGCATGTATGAGTAATCTTCTTATTCTTTATTAAAAAATTTTAAATGTGAGCATTAAGTATTAGGAAAATTTGTGTCTTGGGTCCAGAATTCTATCTTCATCTGCCATACTTTGGGAGCCAAATTTGGTGTAGACAAAGTAGTATTTTGATATAGAGTACCTCAAAGGTGTTCAAGGTTAGGCCCCAAAAGTAAGAAAATAGTGCCTTTAATATGCATAAATGCCAAAAATTCTGTACCAATTAATTGTAAACACAAAAAAAAGTATTGCTGGGAAACCTACTGACTGAAAAAGTATTAAGCCAAGAAAATATGGTCTTCATACCTTAGTCTTGGTGCCGTGTTCCAGGGCAAGAGACTCTCTGACACGTTTCTCTGATGACCACAAAACAAAGTCTATAGTGATCTGCAGCATCCTAGAATAAAAAGTTTTTTTTTAAAATGTGCTTTGAAATGACCCCTTCAGAGGAGGCTTATTTATTATTAAGAAAGCAATTTTTAAAATAAATGATTTAAATTTTATTTGCTATTGCCTTTGGCAGAAGCCAAATGATAATTTGGGAGATAGCCTACCTTTTCCTTTTTTCATGGCTGTTAAAAAAATAGTGATGTCATCAACTGTCATGAGGTATTCTATATTAACAAAAATCCTTATCCAGTGTTTACATTCCACCAGAATTATGCGCATCCTAAACAGGAAAAAAGGGCACAGTTTAGGATAAAACTTAAGAGAGAGAGAGAGAGAGGTGGTCATTCTGTTAAATGTTTGCTTGCTGCATTGTAATTCCCTCTAGGATTTCCATTCAAATATAACTTGTAAATTCTCAAACTGACTTCTGTGATATTTCAAATAACAAATACTGAGCACAGGAGTGCCACTGGTCAGGAGAAGATGAGGGTGATAAGTGACGCTCTGCCTGTTGCGGAAGACTTTAGCCTGAGATTTGTTTGTGCAGAATGAACATCTTAAGATGCTGTGAAATTTTTGTGTGGTGCTCGATGCCAGAAACTGCAGTTGACTCAGGCGGGTGAAGACACCGAGAGCACTGAACACCTCATAGGCTTTTCATGCTTTTCTCACAGAAGTTTTACCAGACAAAAGAGGTCTGAGTCCATTATTTTCATTTTCATGAAATTGTAAAGTAAGTGCAGTCCTTGTGAGATTGATAGCACTGAAGAGCGGAGTCCTCTATTGACCTGCAGTGCAGATACATCCCTTCCGCAATTCCATCCCAAGCTATAAATGCTCCACCATTTCAACAGAGGAATTATCCTAGAGAAGAGGTGCTCTGCCTGAAATTGGCCAATATATAATTGAAGTGTTTATATACAATTTGAGATCCCATCTTATATATTCCAAAGGAAATGGCTTCTTTGGGAATGGCATGCTTGTAAGGTGTTAACACTAGAACTTCACTTCTTGTGCTACTGTGCATTGGAATAAGAGTTACCAAGCCTCCAATGTTGCTGTGTAATGACTGATAAGTGTTTGAGTTAGGACAAAATAAAGAAAGTGGATATCTCTCCCTGCCACTGGATAGTGACACCAAAATCATGCAGTGGTGTAGATCAGGTAGAGATGACTATTATATTTCTGCCTGTTTCAATGAGTTATTGTTAAATTAGCTCCTGCCTGTTACTGTTTCTCACCTGTGCTATCAAACAATGCAAACTGATAACAGAAGTTAGGAAAAATTGGGACCCCTCTTTACTTCAAGAGACTTGCAATTAGCCCTTTTCCTGCGATTTTAGTCTAAGCAAGCAGTAGACAGAAGACTTCTTTTTCAGAAACTTCAAGTTTACCTTCTCCAGCATTTACAGTGTTACAAGAAACTTTCTCTCTTCTTCCCAAAAGCCCCTGGAAGCTTCTACTTCCATCATTTTCTTGGCATCCTTCTGTGAAGGTACTGATTGCACAGATATTTTCTCTGGTTTGAAAGCCAGCATCCTGTCCCTCTGTGTGCCCTTCCAGACTAGACAGTTCACCCCTCCTTCAGTTGTGCCAATTCACAATCTAAAGTGATCTGTACAGAAATAATCCTCCAGAATGCATATATGTGTCTGTGTGTGTATAGATTTGCAAGTTCGAGGACAGATACTCATTATTCAGCTTAGTGCAAGGCACTGCAAGTGGTTGGATACAACTGAAAGGATTATGAATTACAGCCCTAGACAGAGAATGGAACAAAAAAGACCTTGGACAGCAGTAACCTCCTAATTTAGGATTATTCCCAGAAGCTGATTTTGTACCTGTACACATCCACAGAACAACTGCTGACCCTGCAGTCCAGCAGATGTAGCTTGGCAGCACAGAATCACAGACTGGTTTGGGTTGAAAGGGACCTTTAAAAGTCATCTCATTCCAATCTCCCTGCTGTGGACAGGGACACCTTTCACTAGACCAGGTATTCAGAACTCTGTCCAACCTGGTCTTGAACACTTCCAGGGATGTGGCATCCACAACTTGTCTGTGCAAGCTGTGCCAGTGTCCCATCACCCTCATAATAAAGAATTTCTTTCTTATATCTAAGACTTCTGAAGCCACTCTATGTTTTGATCAGTTACCTTGACCAACACTGTTTGCACCTCCCAACGCCTGCAGAGAAGAGGATAAATCCAGAGGCCCTGGGGGAACAGGGTCCAGCAAGCCCAGTCTATGTTTTATAACACAGCCCTGTTGAGCTAGGCAAGGCTACAGGTGGAGGCTGTAGCCCTTGGCTCCTTTAACTCAGTCGGGATGAATTCTGTCTCTTATGAATGAAAGAATTTGCTATACAGATCAGCTGGCACTCCAGCTTGCAGACAGCACCCTTGGGTGACATGAAAATGCAGTTACCTGGAGTGATGCCCAGGTGGGCAGATATTATAGAAAGGTCTGTGAGTCCCCACAGGTAATTTTCTGGCTGGCTCATTCCTGAATCATTGTCAAATCCAAATTCTGCATCACTACTTCTGAAATATGATGGCACGGTAATGAGTTCTAATATAAACCGAGGAGCAAAATGGCAAGAGTAGCTTCATATGCTAATTATTCTGAATCCTGTGCATTCTGCAGCAGGCTCACTGAATATCCTCTACACTGAAAATTGGTGATTCTAATTCTATTTAAATATTATGGATTGTCAGTGTCGATTTAGGGAATGGGCATATAGTCTCCATATTTATAAGAGCTACCTAACCATGGTGAAATAAATACTGACAGTCTTGTAGAAATAGTACCAAAGAAATTACTAGACCAGTAACAAACTACATGTCAAAAAGGTTTTACAAAAATAGTCCTAGATGGATTACAAATTATGAGGATGATTTCTGACATTTTATCAAGGCAGTGTGAAATATTGAATTTCAGTGGTCAAAAATTTTTCACCTTTTTCTGTGTTATGGCTCTGTTACTATCTGAAGAGGAAGCATGCATATTTAAAAAGTAGATCATAAAGATGGCAAAGGAAGAACAGCTTTTACAGTTTTGCAGTTTATAAAAGACATGTTTGAGTTGATAAGGATTCTTTAAAGGACACTTCTGAATGCTCAGTGTGAAGAAATCTGAGAGATGCTAAAGAGTTGCATTGTTTTTCAGTTTTAAATCAAGGCTAATGCAATACAATCTTTGCAAGATATTGGAAATTTATTATTGTGTAGAATAATAACGTTTTAGCACTTTCTGTCTCCAAAAGGCTTATTCAAACTGCAATCAAAGCTTCAAATAAAAACAGAAACACATCTTCTGTAAGACTTTCAGTGCTTTACCCAGGAGGTTGGTATCGTGATTGACATCACCAAGATTGAGAGCAAAAATATGTGTCCATCTTGATTGTCTCCTTGTCCTCCTCAGAGCGGCTGCTCACCTCTTGCACGTTATTGCACTGGTATTGCTGACTCTGGCTGTGTCTCACAACCTGTCAGGTGTTACCTCAGCACCATCGTTCCCTTGGGTTTTGCCTATATTTACCTTAAAAAGCCTCATGTTGGAGATGTTCCCATGGCTCTGAAGTGCCAGAGTGGGAACAGTAGGAGAAATAAAAATCTACACAACAGGAAACCACAATCTATATCTGCAGTAATTAGATACCATCAGTTGCAGACACATTTATATTGCTGCCTTTTTTTTTTTTTTAAATGTATGCTTATTTGAAGTTAAATTTAAGACTTCTTCAGTAATTTACCTTCAAGCAAGTGCTGCCAAACTTGTAGATAAAGCATTTAGCTGTAGCTATGAAAACCTGACTGACCTAGCTTCAAGCAACACAGTTGCTTTCAGAAGATTATGTTATTCTCTCTTTTAATTTTGAATCCAAAGTCGTAGTTCATCCTGATGACTGAGCTGCTCATAAATTCAGGGACCTTTTGTAAAAGAAGAAAAATAACACAGACTGTTATCCTGAAAATAAATTTAAGTGCCAAGTATGGACACAGTAAACAAGAAAGAGCTGTTACCAAAAGTCTGAACAGAAATGGAGCTTGCAAAAATCACAGTTGAATGATAAAGAGGGAGGACAGGTTTGGTTTTGCTAGTGTCCCAGTCAGGGTTTCATTAGTATGCCGAAGTCTCTTTCACTTTCTCTCCTGGTTAATTTACAAATTAATAAAGTAGCTGAAGGCTCAGAGTACTTTAAGGATGAGTTTCTAAGTTGTGTTCTTTCTGATGTCAACTCAGTCCTCACCTGGCTGGAAATAGGAATGTTGAACAGTAAGTCATCAAACTGAATTGTGTGGAAGAAAAAAAACAATTAATTGCAACTGTTCTTTGATTGAACATATTCCTTTTCTGTGCATTTAAATTATTTCTGTTAGATGCCCACGGCCTTCTGAGAGGGTTTATGATTTTCTCTGTATGGTTACGTCATTTGCCATAAACACAGACAAGCAAAGACCAGTGCTATCATACAGACATTGTACTTTGAGCAACACTAGGACTAGAGCTCGAGTCTGAAATATTTGTGGACTTTATCTGAATTAATGTTACTTGCATTTTTCAAGAGTTTTTCTGATTTCTACTCCCCTCTCTGCCCCTCCCGAAATGCTTCAAAAAGTCAAAATATGCAGTCCCTGACTTTTGTAAGCCAGTGGGAAGTTCTCTGTGTTCAAACACTCAGCTGTGAGCACTATTACTTGTGAGCAGTTAGGCCAAATTAATGCCTTACCCAGTTTTAGGCATTTTATTGAGTGGTCGAAAGTGAAGCATAGTCACCTTAGATTTCTTCTGTGGCGATAAATAGGCATGAATAGCTGCTGCAGGAAAATCCGCATCACTCCTGGGATCAGTGGGTATCACAACAGCCCAGCAACTTCCCTCTGAATTCAGGTACCAGAGTTGAAAAGGGTTAGTCAGGGTGATTCTAGACTGGCCTGTTCAGCCTGCCCTTCATCCCTGTGTTCCTAAAGTCTCCATCCTGCTCTTTCAGATCAATGTCTGTGCTAATTCATGTTTGTGCAGAGCCCAGCTGGCTCCGACAGGGCACAGATTAGCCCTGTCCAGGGTTGATGACAGGGCCGGTGCAGCACAGCAGAACTTGTGCAAGCAGCTGCTCATACAAATGGTGTGAAGAAGGATCAAGTTCTATGTTAGAAGGTGCTTCCAGTGCTTTCCCAGCCAATTTGTCCTTCCTGTCTCTGCTATTTTAGGAACTTGCTCTAAAGGAGTACTTGATTTCTCTTATCTCTTCTATACAGGCTATAATTAGGATTAGCAGAAGTGTTTTACTTAATGTTGCAGTAGTTCTTGTGTACAGCACTCATATCTTAAGTATAATTAACACTGGATAGCTCGCATTAGTGTTTTTAAGCACTTAAAATTTACTATAATGGCCAAAGCTAAAGTTGTCATTAAAGGGCCATTGCTATTTATTATGCTCATAAAGTAGACACTTTGCTACAGAAAAATATATCATTGGGTTCCATTTAGAAAGCAGTAACAGACAGCAGCATTAGTGATGGCACCCATGGGAATAAAGGACTGCTTTAAATTGATCCCATTCTTATTCCACACAGGAGTCAATAGGGAAATCTAAAAGCAGGTGACAAATCATTGTGTTGCACAGCATAACTCTGATTAGCTGAGTTATGCTGGGGTGCAGGTTTGCTGGTTTTTTATGAGCATTCCTTTCTGTAAATGCTTAACTTTTCGTTTTCAGTCTGTGTTTTCTTCATAATTGCACATATATTTCATAATTAATTTTTATTATGTTCAGCTGACATTGTTTTAAGCAATTATAAAAAGAAAAAGATTTTATGCCTTCTTCATTATATTTTGGGAAATGGGCCAGGTGCATTACTAACTTGAGGGTTTTGTAAAAACCTTTGCCTAGAACTCTTGATCAGCTGCCCACAGCTGTGAGCAGGTGAAGTTTCTTATTGCTGCTGCTTCATTTGGTCCACTTGGTGATTGAATTACCAAGTTTTTATGAGTCGTATTTTCTCATACACAGTCATAAAACGATCCCTTACTTTCATAACTCCTTTTCTCTCAAGAAGTTAATCTTCTTTGCCAACACTGCTCTGAGGATACATTTTAGTCACAGTCCAACTGTTGGAACAAAACATGAGCCATTTATAGCAGTAAACAATTATCACTGAAATGAGATAACAATTTAATGGTCTTGCATGATTAATGTCCTACATAAATTCTTTATGACACAGAATTGAAGGATGATGTTATGAATGTATAATGGAAAGTCAACAGAACGTGTCACCTTTTGGTTAGTTTCTAAGGAAACAGGCCATGCAATCAGTGTTTTTCATAATAATCAAAAGTTCATAACAAAACTATCATCTATTGTCCTTACTAAATTAAATTTCCAAAGGTACAGTTGTTGGCTTTTTTGGCCTTAGTGCCAATTATGCACAGAGGTCAATTCAGTTAATGGCATCCCTAGAGTCTTTTTCATGTTTTCGTGTTCGTGGGCAGGCATTTTCCAGTTTTGGTACTTACATTTAATTTAAATTGCTGTCCATTCCTAGGCATATAAATTAGTGGTCTGCTCTTCATAAATGCTTATTACCCACAGCTGATTCTGACTTCACCCTCTGCCTCCAAGGTGAACAGACATGTGTTTAGTGTCTCTGACAGAGCAACAAACTTTGGAAGCCCAAATATAATTTTCCTGCTAAGGTTTTTCAAAATGGGAAATCTAGTATTACACCCCTAAGTTATTTACGGTAACTTAAAGAATGTCTAAAAATCAGTAAAATCTGTTAGGCGTGGCGCATGTTTTAACATCAGAGCTTTTTTTTTGTTTTTTTTTTTAAGCTTGTATTAAGGAAAAATAAAGTCAGTATCCAAAAACATTGACTTTAATTCATAATTTTAAGTACCTCTCTTCTTCCTCCTTCCATATATATGTATACACATAGAAAATAAACTGTTACTATAGTAACCATTTTTTTAAAAAGTGTTTGCACGCGCCATCTTGGATCTGACCTCTACTGAAGCAATGCAGAGCCCTCTGCTGACTTTACTTGAGGCTTCCCTCTGTCATGCATGGTGCGAGCAAGGACACTTTGCCTTTCATTTCACTGAAAAATTCTTCTTTGGTCCAAAGGATGCACACAGATGAGCAAAACCACGTGCCTGTCCTTCTGCTGTGCTGCCATTGGAAAGAGGCAGGGAAAAGTAGGATTTCCTCTCTCGTTTTTTTTAACTGTGGTACCTACTAAACATAAACACCCCCCTTCTATCAGTTTTATACGTGCTTAATTATAAAACATCTTCCCCAGCTCTCATCCCAACTGTTTCATCAGACTTCTGACATTTTAATATAGCCTAAAGACTGGTTTAACTCACTTCTTGATGATTCCTTAGGTTGGTCCTTGGGTGAAAGGACCAAAGGAGGCAGAGCCAGAGCATTATTGAGTTACAGATATTCCTGGGATCTGGAAAAGGCATTGAGGGCCATGGCCAGAAGGCAAATGTGGAGCTGTTACTCTGAAGCCAAGAAAGATAAACACCACTGTATAACACGAATGAGAAAATGGTATCATTCCAATAACAGCATAGGTAATGGACACATAGAGCTACAATGAAAAATAAAAAAAGGGAAGAAAAAACAAAATATAAAAAAAAGAAAACACTTAATTTATTCCCAAACCTTGTGTGACTCTGTCTGGTAAAATATTCCATTATTTTCAATTGGATTTAGTCCAGCTAAGTATGTTCCCAGAGCTAATACCTTTTGATAGATAGACCAAGGGTCATTGTCCTTTGGCATTTACAGAGTTCATGTCCTAAATAAACAAACCAAATCACTATGATCAGTTTGATACTCTCATACGTTTACAGTCTTATAGAGATTTGTAGTTCATATGCTACAAATCTGAAAGTAACCACAGTGCCAGTGTAGGTGGTAATTTATTTTTGCTGGTTCTGCTTGGGTATTTCCTAGTTATTTCTCAAATGCAAGTTAGCAACCAGTAAACAAAAAGGCTAATTGATCATTTCTAATCACAGCCATGTGAAGCTGTCCTTCCTCAAAGAGGAGAACTAGGAATACCTATTGCTGTATCAATAATTCATCTCTAGGATATAAAACTCATGAATAAACTTTGTTCTACAGTAGCCCATGGATCTGCTAGGATGCAGATATATGTACCTTTGGTGAAGCAAAAGTAAGATATAATATTTTACGGTTTTATTTATTAAGTCATTAGTAATTAATAAAGCTAATCAGAACTTGTGTTTTCCCACTGTGGGTTTGTGGTTTCCTTTTAAAGTTGATACTTTCTGTGGGAAAATGTGAATTTTGACATGATTGTTTTGTTTTCTTTTCTTTGAACCAAAGTTAAAAGTTCTGTCTGAATCAGTTTCACTTGCAGTTTTTTACTTCTTGGGGCTGCCAGAGTGTCTCCGGTGAGCTACACTCACATCCATGTGATTCTGCATAAGGTTCCTGGCTCTGCTACATCTGTCCTTTGAATGAGGGAAATTAATCTGTCTTCAGATGATGCAGCCTAGATGTCATTTGATCAAAGAGCCCAGCATATGAATAAACATGTGAGCACCAAACTCTTGATGTGCAATCAGTGGTATTAAACTGATTCAGAACAAAGTGTTGTGACATGCAAGATTTCTGAACTTCTAATTTTTTTTTAAAAACCTTTCTGTTTGGTCTTTTTGTCCCAAATTGGGAGTATAAGTGAGAAATTTCTAACCTTAGCCAGTTCTTCTGTAAGAGAAATCCAGGACAGTCCAGTTATCTCTGAGATAGAGGATGAAAGTGCGGCTACATGACATTCAGTTGCAATTCTTTTTTTTTAGCTATTTTTGGCAAATAGAAAGATGATACCTCAGTACTACAGCTCACACAGTGTTGCAGTAAAGACCTGTGCAAGCAAACAGTGCATTTACAGTTTTCTTCGGTTCACCATGGGACATATTGTATATAATGTATAAAAATCATTCAATCCTACTCAACCCATTTTGTTTGGGAAAAAGTATTGTGCTCCAACCGGTCTGAAACGAGTTTGAAATATTAGGAGTCACTCTGTCTGTTGATTACTTTGTACTTGTTTTTTAAAAAGAGTGCTGAAAAGGCCCAGCTTTGCAGCAGTCACTGTTTTCCTCTTCTGGCTAGAAGAGGAATTGCTAGAAGCCTTCATAGTTTGTAGATGTAATTCCAGCCCTTATAAAATCAAATTTTGCCAATCTCATAGAATGCTGGTAGAAAACCCAGAAAGAGAAAACTTTATGTGAACAAGTCTTTTTTTCAATCAGTGACAGATTATCACAGGCTAAAGAGCTCTCTGATAAAAGTCGTAATGTCACCTCACACCTCCTGTTCCTGCCTGATGAGCTCCACAGGGCTACCTTTCTGGGCTTTCTAGAGATCATCAGCTTTTGTCAGTGGGATTGTCTGCACATCTTGACCTGTGGGAACCCCTTATTTCTGCTCTGTCCTTGGATACCTGCTCCTGTCGTGCCTGAGCAAGAGCTACAGGGAAAAGCAGTGGACAATGCTAAGCAGGACAGACTGGTTTCTTTCTTGCCCTTAAGGAGCACCTTTCCCTTGAGGAGCAATTTTAAATATGAGTTAGGAGAGCTTTTCCCCAGCCTGCAAGTACTTTTTCTGAAAATGTCTTTTCCAGATAGTGCTGGGTATAATCCTCCTTTCCAGCAGTGCTTTCTCTTCTGCTACGTGGCAGTTTTATCAATCCTTTTCTGGCACAATGTCCAAGAGTTTTTTGCAGTCAGACAATAATGGAATATTCCTGATATGTAATTACAGACAATAGTGAAATATTCATGACATGTTCATTATTCTTCTCATCACATCCTACATTGTGACAATTTTATTTAGACAATGAGTCTACCTGCAGTCCCAGTTTGTTGAGAGGCCAGAGGTAAAACAGACTCTAAATCAACCATTCAAGTATTTCTCTGTCTATACTGTTTTCCTTTGTATAAAAAACAAAAGCAAACAACAACAACAACAACAACAACAAAAAACACGAAAAAAACAACAAGCAAAAAAAAAAAAAAAA